>LR990243.1:2500-60000 GCA_905147385.1 Limenitis camilla | reverse complement strand
TGTTATATTAAAAACTCCTAAAAGATAAACTCAATAGTATAGATTTAAATAATAGTTATATAAACTAAAAGAAAAATATATGAGTTTTGATAAAAAAAAAAATTCAGCGATATCAATTTAAATAATAGTTAAATATAATAAAAGTAATATTAGAGACTTCTGATAAATAGACATAGTAATATCAATTTAAGTAATAGTTTTTATGTGCAATGAATGAAATAAAGTTTTTCCCGCATAAAGAGCCCAGGGGGAGACGGGACCCGCTAACGTGATACGATGTACGGCCTCCCCCGGATACTAGCTCCCAACACCTGAATATACAATTATAAATTTAGATTGAATTGATGCAATACTAAGTGGAACAGAAAGATGACTAAAATATAAATCAAAGCATACATTGCAACATAAATTCAACAAGAGCACTCTTTGTACGAGGCTGACAAAGTATAATACTTGTAATTTGCTGTGAATGTGAGTGAACGTAAAGTGATATATATGACTTATGTAATTGTGTTATCATGTGTTATGCAGTAAACAGCCGACATGTTAAAGGCCGAATGGTAACAAGTCCAAGAGAGTTAACCCGCCCGGGTTCCGTTTCCGGGATCGGACTACCCTGCCAAAGCAAAGAAACTTCCATCCTAATAAAACATTCACAGACTTAACCAGAAGAGTAATCTTGAATAGACAAATCAAATCATTAAATCCTAATAGACAATATGTACAACTAGAGATGCTAATACTGAATTATTAAGTTAAAATATTGTAAATAAATAAGATGTAATAGATAACATATCTGTATAAATTAAACGGAAGTTATATACAGTTAAAATACTACATGGAGCTTATGGAGCTCCTTGTAATATAGCCGTATAAATCTGAATGACAATTAAATATAATAGGAGTGTTATATAAAAACCCCTAAAAGACAAACTCAATAGTATAGATTTAAATAATAACTAAATATACTAAAGAATATATGAAAATTTTTATAAATAAATTTAGCAATAATAGTTAAATATAATAAAAGTAATGTTTGAGAATTCTGATAAATAAATAAAGCAATATCAATTTAAATAATAGTTAAATATAATTAAATTAATGTTTGAGAGTTCTGATAAATAAATAAAGCAATATCAATTTAAATAATAGTTAAATATAATTAAAGTAATGTTTGAGAATTCTGATAAATAAATAAAGCAATATCAATTAAATAATAGTTAAATATAATTAAAGTATATAAATAGCAATATAAAAGAATAAAATAGTGAGATAACACACTATTATAATGTTTAACAATGTTAGCAGAGGTATAGAGCCCCTGATAAAATAAAAAGGCAAAACACAATGAAATTAATTATGAAAAGAAAGTATAGAGCCCCTGATAAAATAAAAAGGCAAAACACAATGGGATAAATTATGAGTATAAGGTATAAAACTCCTAATTAAATAGAGTATTAAGACACAATAGAATAGACTATTGACAAATGAATATGACAGTTGCTAAAAATGATGATGATAAAAGGTGCTAGATATAAATATGAGTATATAATGGGCAATATAATACATGAGATAGTAATTAACATGTATTATATCAACAATCACAATGCTGCTTGACTAGTATTTGCCTGACGAATACTAGATAATGATAGAGAATATGTGATATGTAAATCAATAAGCAAGATAATGTATAAGATAATACAATATAGATTGCTTAAGATAAAAATATAAGGAGTACTAGATATACATAAACAAAATAATATAGGATTAGTATAAATTAAATTAAATAAATCAGAGTACCTATTATTCTTAATTGACAAGTAGGTACGTGAGAGTTCTTAAATAATAATACTACTAAAAGTGGCATTATAATATAATATTAAGTAAAACAATAATTAGTATAAATGATATAAAGAGATTTAACTATCACATGAGTTACTATGAAATAATAAAGTAATCAGTATAAACGTGTATGATAAAAATATTACGTAATATTAACAGCGGACTAATGCAAGTACTCAATGACGTTGCCAGAAACAAGTCCGGCCGTCATGCCTCGTGACGCGATGAGTTAATAATAGGTAGTACCTAGTTATAAATAAAAATAGGCAAAAACATAAATATAAAGCTTATTTGGTATAAAATAAATAATAAAATATTAACTAGCTTAAGTAATAAAAATAGTTAATATAAAGTATGAATAAATAAGATAATGTATGTAATAACAATTGATACAATCCAACCCAAATATATATTCAAATTATATAACCCCTGACAAAATAAAATAGTACAGCGAAATAGGATAATGCATAAGTGTGTGAACAATTAAATGGTACGGTACCCCTGATAAAGTAAGTAAGCAAAAGCGCATTAGACTGATATTGTGTAAATAAGCGAATTATTTAAAAAATTTCTGAAAAAGTAATTTAGTAAAGACCCAGTAGAATAATGGTTAATTATATAAGAAAATTGACGTATAAATAGATAGCAAAATTATATTTGTGATATAAATGAATATAGATTAAATTAAATAAATGTTGCGCCCTTTAACTAGTACTTGCGTACTAAAAAATAGTATAGAAAATATGACATGTAAATCAATAAAACAATTTAAAATAAATAAGATAAGATAAAGTGATATATTGAGCAGTTGTAATAAGTAGTAACGGTAAAAGTACTGGATATATGTCACGTAAAATGATAGTCAGTATAAATAATGTATTGAGTAATTTAGCTAGCGCATGAGTTACTATGAAATAATAACATTAATCGATATAAACGTATATGAGCAAATTATTGCGTAACATTTACAACAACAAATGCAAGTACATATTGACCTTGCCAGGAATAGGCGCAGGCGGTGTGCCACATGACGCAATACCGTGATGCCACACCGACAAGATGTAATGCGTGGGACAAGGATAGCGCTATGCAAAGAGTAAAAGGAGTGAATAGGTCGAAGTCGCGAAACTTAGGGTTCGGTGGACAACAGCATCGAACCCTAGACTTTACTATATATGATAACTAGTTTAAATTAATTAATAAAATAAAATATTAAGCAGTTTGAAAAATATATAATAATATTAATATTAAAAAAAAATAAAATAGTTTATAAAAAGTAGTTGTTATAAATATAAATAAGCAAAAACATGTATAATGTTTAATATAGAATAAATAATAAGGTATTAAGTAGCTTAAGTAATAAAATAGTTAATATAAAAATATGAATAAGTAAGATAGTGTATTAAATAGTATTGATATGATATAAATAAAATAAGATATTGAGCAGTTTGAATAATAAAAATATTAAAGTAATCAATATAAACGTGTATGATAAAAGAAAAAAAAAAAAAAAAAATTTTACGTAATATTAACAGCGGACTAATGCAAGTACTTAATGACCTTGCCAGAAACAAGTCCGGCTGTCATGCCTCGTGACGCGATGAGTTATAATAGGTAGTACCTAGTTATAAATATAAATAGACAAAAACATAAATATAAAGCTTATTTGGTATAAAATAAATAATAAAATATTAACTAGCTTAAGTAGTAAAAATAGTTAATATAAAGTATGAATAAATAAGATAATGTATGTAATAACAATTGATACAATCCAACCCAAATACATATTCAAATTATAGAACCCCTGACGGAATAAAATAGTACAGCAAAATAGGATAATGCTTAAGTGTGTGAACAATTAAATGGTACTGTACCCCTGATAAAGTAAGTAAGCAAAAGCGCATTAGACTGATATTGTGTATATAAGCGAATCATTTAAAAATTTTCTGAAAGAGTAATTTAGTAAAGACCCAGTAGAATAATGGTTAATTATATAAGAAAATTGACTTATAAATATATAGCGAAATTATATTTGGGATATAAATGAATATAGATTAAATTAAATAAATGTTGCGCCCTTTAACTAGTACTTGCGTACTAAAAGATAGTATAGAAAATATGACCTATAAATCAATAAAACAATTTAAAATAAATAAGATAAGATAAAGTGATATATTGAGCAGTTGTAATAAGTAGTAACGGTAAAAGTACTGGATATAAATGTGAATATAAGTTATCAAAATAATGTATGGAATAATAAATAAATAAGTAAGATCGTAACAATATAATGTCACGTAAAATGATAGTTAGTATAAATAATGTATTGAGTAATTTAGCTAGCGCATGAGTTACTATGAAATAATAACATTAATCGATATAAACGTATATGAGCAAATTATTGCGTAACATTTACAACAACAAATGCAAGTACATATTGACCTTGCCAGGAATAGGCGCAGGCGGTGTGTCACATGACGCAATACCGTGATGCCACACCGACAAGATGTAATGCGTGGGACAAGGATAGCGCTATGCAAAGAGTAAAAGGAGTGAATAGGTCGAAGTCGCGAAACTTAGGGTTCGGTGGACAACAGCATCGAACCCTAGACTTTACTATATATGATAACTAGTTTAAATAAAATAAAATATTAAGCAGTTTGACAAATATATAATAATATTAATATTAAGAAAAATAAAATAGTTTATAAAAAGTAGTTGTTATAAATATAAATAAGCAAAAACATGTATAATGTTTAATATAGAATAAATAATAAGGTATTAAGTAGCTTAAGTAATAAAATAGTTAATATAAAAATATGAATAAGTAAGATAGTGTATTAAATAGTATTGATATGATATAAATAAAATAAGAAATTGAGCAGTTTGAATAATAAAAATATTAAATAATAAAAATAGGTAATAAAATAAAATGTATCTGCGCAAAGTACTTTATAAAATAATAATAGTATAAACAAATAGAGCAAGTCATATTTAGAATTAATCAAGTAGAAAACCAACAACAACCAACAACATATGAATTATTCGAGGAAGAAAAGATAATAAATAACTTTTACCATAGTGCGGAACCTCACCGCAATAACGGAAGGGTAAGCGCCTCATCGAAGCGACGGCACCGCACGCAGCGATGCACGGACCGGCAACACCGCGAGCGCCCCGAGCGCTGGCGCGTACGTATATATAAAAAAATAGAACGACAACAATATTAAAATGTCTGTATGTAAATAATTATTTTGTATGAGAAATTAAAGAAATATATTAGTTAAGTAATGGGTTATGGGTGTTGAGTTGTTTAAATTGTATGTGTGGAGTATTAATGAAATTAGTAGTAAAATGTTATATTATTAACTTACGAAATTTCTTAAAATTTAATTAAAGTTGTAAAAACATAATTAAAATAAATTTATAAATCAGTTAAAGTATGATGCCTCGAATGCTGAGAGGACGTAGAGATGAATAATATAGTTAAATAAAATAACAGAAAATTAAAATATAATAAAATACAACGACCAAAGCAAGTACAACCCGAAGACACGAGTAGTATATACTTTTAATGACGGCGTCGGCGTGAGCGACTCGAGGCGCTCGTCCGCCGACCGGTTTTTTTGTTTACGTTTGGATTATATATATAAAATATTTTGTAAGATTTTGTCTGTATACTTATTATTTTAAAATATGAAAATTATATTAAATATTAAAAATTCTATATTAAGAATACTTGCGATGTTCGCTATAAAAATAGAATAATAATATTATTGGTTTGATAAAAATATTACCCCTCTACGCCCCCACAGGGGAGCTGAAGTCGATGCGGTTGGCGATGCGTTTTTGCATGGCCTGCCGCACCGAACAACTATTCGAGGTTGCCAGATGGTTCGTGCTAGATTTTTTCGCATTATTCGGGAATTTAACGTTAACGAGGTGGCAATTGTAACATTTTGCAGAGGCGCCCTCGCCCTTCGCCGGGCAGTCGGCCGCCCCATGGCCAGATCCAGCGCAGAATGCACAGGTGGTTTCTTCTGCCTTGCAGTTTTTGCGGGTGTGCCCAAACTGCAGGCAGGAGCCGCATTGTATGAAAGGACTGAAGTCCGCTACGTGCACGCGCTGGTAGTCCACCCCGAGGCGGCCGGCTCTCATGGCGAAGTGCCATACCTGAGGGTGCACAATAAATATGGCGTTGTACAGAGATGGGTTTCTATTTTTCTGTTTAAATTTAAATTTTAAGTCTTCCGGGGCGCAGATAAGATCTTGGATTCCCTCGTTCTGTTTAACTATAAGATGCTCCAAGTCTTCGGTCGGCACATCTCCCGGCACACCCTTCAAGATCATCATTGGCCTAAGGTTATTGGCCACTTGGACGTCCACCTGAGATACGGGCGACCCGTGCAGTTTGATGTATGTGTCGTCTCTGTGGGTGTGGCTGTCAAACTCCACACGGAGTCTGCCGTTCGAAAGCGGCTGTACCCGAGAGGGTGTGTAGTTCGAGTTTTTGAAGTCAGCAGACTTTCTAAAAGCCTGCAGGGCCTCCTCTTGCGTAGAAACTGGCGTCTTTGGTGTGACTATAATAGCCGGTTTAGCCAGACTTGTTCTTGTAGGAGCTGGTTTTGCGGAGGGGCTGGTGGCAGGTCGGCCCGCCATATCAGCGTAAGATGGTTCCGAGGGAGAAGTGCGCGCCTGTCCGATGCTGTCTCCCCTCGTAGCAAGTCTTCGGAATTCTTCCCTAACACATGCCACGAGGTCCCTTTTGAGGGCCTTGGTGGACTCCTCCGAGATGGTCACGATGTTGGAGGAGGAGGCAGCTGCGGGGGTAGAAACGGTCACAGTCCCTGTCTCAGCAGCCGAAGAAGACAAAGGCAGAGAGGTGGCCGCGGAAGCTGGAGTAGTTGTATCATCATTAGCAGGGGCCACTGCCCCTGGCACCACAAAAGTGAATGGCCTCACCTGTGCTAATCTTCTAAAAGTGAAGGCGCACTTCCTTATCTCCTCAGCCGAGTCAACAATGATTTTCTTATTCGCGGCTGTCACGCTTTTCCCAGCATAAACAGCTTGGGTAATTGTGCTGACCAAGTCGTTAATCGCGAAGACCAAAGAGTAACCATCCACTACATCCTTTGCAAAGGATGTGATCACTGGCTCAGTCATTTTGTTTATTTACAATAAAAATAAAAATAAATAAATGTCACAAGCAAACCCGCATGAAATCACCAAAGTTAAAAGTATACGTTTTAAATGTAAAGAAATTTTACTTAAAAGGTCCTAAGCGCCACTATAAATGTTAATACCTGTATGTACGAAATATTAATAAACACAAAAACTATAAGGGCTAAAATTCTGATTATTGATGCGTTAGAGAGAGTATTAAATGGGCTATTGATATTAATTAAAGTCTGTAAAGTTAGCACTTCAGGTAGTTTGTAATAATATAGTAAAGTTTGAGTCACTGAAAATCGATAATGGCACTTATTAAATAGCGAATAACTCTGGAAATAAACGTCGCATTAAAATTTAGAAACCACTTTCACAATCTGAAGGATCCAAAGTATCTAGTGCACTAAGTCTTTGCTTCCTGGGTTTGCCTGGAAATTTCGCAAAAATGGTATGTTGTCCAGGTTTTTGCGTAATAACTTCGGATTTCGTACAGTGAAAATTCCAAATGTGGTGTCGTTAGAAAGCCTATGAGGTAGCGCTTCTAGTGGTATAATAAAAACAGTGAGTCGTGGCGACTGATCTCACGCCGCACGCTGTTTTAGTTGTGGATTCACTGTTTCTACCCAGTTTTTCAGCGATCTCTCACCAATCTGAAGGAAATCTTTCAAAATTTTTATGTCCTAGGAAAGGTCTTACTTATCACTATAACACTATGTACTTTATTTACACTTAACACTAAAAAATCTATTTTTTAAACACCAAAAACTAAAAAAATTGTCTAATATTTACACTTTTTCGTCTATTTTTTCGTCTATAACTTTTAAAGTACTTGTCCGATTTTAATAATTCTTTCACTAATATGTAGGGTGTTTAAGCGCGCATCCATTGATATAAAAATCAAGACGCTGCGACCGCGGAAACCTATTTTTCCGGATTTTAGACCGTTTTAAGTCGATTTTTCGAGTGCGGAGCGACGTAGGGAGCGTCCGTTCGCTACCGCGGGTGGTCTGAGACTCGGTTAGGTTAGGTTAGGTTAGGTTAGGTTAGGTTAGGTTAGGTTAGGTTAGGTTAGGTTAGGTTAGGTTAGGTTAGGTTAGGTTAGGTTAGGTTAGGTTAGGTTAGGTTAGGTTAGGTTAGGTTAGGTTTTTTTTTTTTTTTTTTTTTTTTTTTTTTATTAATATTCGTTTAGCCACACAAGGTTTCTTATTATTACAATAAAAGTTTTTTATATATAATGAATGGTACAAATTTTCAAATGAGGAGCCCAGACGGAAGCGGTCCCCGCGATTAGATACGATGGACAGCCTCCCCGTGACTCTGATATGATGATGATATTAATGAAATAGTGTGAGGGAGGAAGACACCCAATGCTATTTGATGCATATGAGCGCCGTCCCTCCCCCAAACCACAAATGATGAAATGATGATAAGATTTTTATTCAGGCGGCTCCCGACACCTGAATGTACAATAATCAATCTAAATAAAATTTATACAATACTAAGTAGAAAAGAAAAATGACAAAAATATAAATCAAAGTATAAGTTAAGACTGTAATTATATCTTAATGATGAACTTAACTAGAACATACATTCAAGAAAAACGTAAATTTAACAAGAGCTCTCCTTGTACGAGGCTGACAAAGTATAATATTTGTGATTTGCTGTGAATGTGAAGTGGTATAAATGACTTGTGTAATTCTGTTATTATGTGTTATGCAGTAAATAATCAACATGTTAAAGTCCGAAGTGGTAACAAGTCCAAGAGAGTAGACCCGCCCGGGTTCCGTTTCCGAGATCGGGCTACCCTGCCAAAGCAAAGAAACTCCTATCCTAATAAAACATTCACAGACTTAATCAGAAGAGTGATCTGGAATAGACAAATCAAATAATTAAATCCTAATAGGCAATATGTACAACTAGAGATGCTAATGCTTAAATTAAGTTAAAATATTGTAAATAAATAACATATAATAGATAAGATATCTGTATAAATTAAACGAAAGTTACACACAGCGAAAATATTACATGGAGCTATGGAGCTCCTTATAATATAGCAATATAAATCTGAATGACAATTAGATATAGTAGGAGTGTTATATTAAAAACTCCTAAAAGATAAACTCAATAGTATAGATTTAAATAATAGTTAAATAAACTAAAAGAAAAATATATGAAAGTTTTGATAAAAAAAAAAAAATTCAGCGATATCAATTTAAAGAATAGTTAAATATAATAAAAGTAATATTAGAGACTTCTGATAAATAGACATAGTAATATCAATTTAAGTAATAGTTTTTATGTGCAATGAATGAAATAAAGTTTTTCCCGCATAAAGAGCCCAGGGGGAGACGTGATACGATGTACGGCCTCCCCTGGATTCTAGCTCCCAACACCTGAATATACAATTATAAATTTAGATTGAATTGATGCAATACTAAGTGGAACAGAAAGATGACTAAAATATAAATCAAAGCATACATTGCAACATAAATTCAACAAGAGCACTCTTTGTACGAGGCTAACAAAGTATAATACTTGTAATTTGCTGTGAATGTGAGTGAACGTGAAGTGATATATATGACTTATGTAATTGTGTTATCATGTGTTATGCAGTAAACAGTCGACATGTTAAAGGCCGAATGGTAACAAGTCCAAGAGAGTTAACCCGCCCGGGTTCCGTTTCCGGGATCGGACTACCCTGCCAAAGCAAAGAAACTTCCATCCTAATAAAACATTCACAGACTTAACCAGAAGAGTAATCTTGAATAGACAAATCAAATCATTAAATCCTAATAGACAATATGTACAACTAGAGATGCTAATACTGAATTATTAAGTTAAAATATTGTAAATAAATAAGATGTAATAGATAACATATCTGTATAAATTTAACAGAAGTTATATACAGTTAAAATACTACATGGAGCTTATGGAGCTCCTTGTAATATAGCAGTATAAATCTGTATGACAATTAAATATAATAGGAGTGTTATATAAAAACCCCTAAAAGACAAACTCAATAGTATAGATTTAAATAATAACTAAATATACTAAAGAATATATGAAAATTTTTATAAATAAATTTAGCAATAATAGTTAAATATAATAAAAGTAATGTTTGAGAATTCTGATAAATAAATAAAGCAATATCAATTTAAATAATAGTTAAATATAATTAAAGTAATGTTTGAGAATTCTGATGAGTAAATAAAGCAATATCAATTTAAATAGTAGTTAAATATAATTAAAGTAATGTTTGAGAGTTCTGATAAATAAATAAAGCAATATCAATTTAAATAATAGTTAAATATAATTAAAGTAATGTTTGAGAATTCTGATAAATAAATAAAGCAATATCAATTAAATAATAGTTAAGTATATAAATAGCAATATAAAAGAATAAAATAGTGAGATAACACACTATTATAATGTTTAACAGTGTTAGCAGAGGTATAGAGCCCCTGATAAAATAAAAAGGCAAAACACAATGGAATAAATTATGAGTAGAATGTAAAGAGCCCCTGATAAAATAAAAAGGCAAAACACAATGGAATAAATTATAAGTAGAATGTATAGAGCCCCTGATAAAATAAAAAGGCAAAACACAATGAAATTAATTATGAAAAGAAAGTATAGAGCCCCTGATAAAATAAAAAGGCAAAACACAATGGGATAAATTATGAGTATAAAGTATAAAACTCCTAATTAAATAGAGTATTAAGACACAATAGAATAAATTATTGACAAATGAATATGACAGTTGCTAAAAATGATGATGATAAAAGGTGCTAGATATAAATATGAGTATATAATGGGCAATATAGTACATGAGATAGTAATTAACATGTATTATATCAACAATCACAATGCTGCTTGACTAGTATTTGCCTGACGAATACTAGATAATGATAGAGAATATGTGACATGTAAATCAATAAGCAAGATAATGTATAAGATAATACAATATAGATTGCATAAGATAAAAATATAAGGAGTACTAGATATACATAAACAAAATAATATAGGATTAGTATAAATTAAATTAAATAAATCAGAGTACCTATTATTCTTAATTGACAAGTAGGCACGTGAGAGTTCTTAAATAATAATACTACTAAAAGTGGCATTATAATATAATATTAAAACAATAATTAGTATAAATGATATAAAGAGATTTAACTATCACATGAGTTACTATGAAATAATAAAGTAATCAGTATAAACGTGTATGATAAAAATATTACGTAATATTAACAGCGGACTAATGCAAGTACTCAATGACGTTGCCAGAAACAAGTCCGGCCGTCATGCCTCGTGACGCGATGAGTTAATAATAGGTAGTACCTAGTTATAAATATAAATAGGCAAAAACATAAATAGAAAGCTTATTTGGTATAAAATAAATAATAAAATATTAACTAGCTTAAGTAATAAAAATAGTTAATATAAAGTATGAATAAATAAGATAATGTATGTAATAACAATTGATACAATCCAACCCAAATATATATTCAAATTATAGAACTCCTGACAAAATAAAATAGTATAGCGAAATAGGATAATGCATAAGTGTGTGAACAATTAAATGGTACGATACCCCTGATAAAGTAAGTAAGCAAAAGCGCATTAGACTGATATTGTGTGTATAAGCGAATTATTTAAAAATTTTCTGAAAGAGTAATTTAGTAAAGACCCAATAGAATAATGGTTAATTATATAAGAAAATTGACGTATAAATAGATAGCAAAATTATATTTGTGATATAAATGAATATAGATTAAATTAAATAAATGTTGCGCCCTTTAGCTAGTACTTGCGTACTAAAAAATAGTATAGAAAATATGACATATAAATCAATAAAACAATTTAAAATAAATAAGATAAGATAAAGTGATATATTGAGCAGTTGTAATAAGTAGTAACGATAAAAGTACTGGATATAAGTGTGAATATAAGTGATCAAAATAATGTATGGAATAATAAATAAATAAGTAAGATCGTAACAATATAATGTCACGTAAAATGATAGTCAGTAAAAATAATGTATTGAGTAATTTAGCTAGCGCATAAGTTACTATGAAATAATAACATTAATCGATATAAACGTATATGAGCTAATTATTGCGTAACATTTACAACAACAAATGCAAGTACATATTGACCTTGCCAGGAATAGGCGCAGGCGGTGTGTCACATGACGCAATACCGTGATGCCACACCGACAAGATGTAATGCGTGGGACAAGGATAGCGCTATGCAAAGAGTATAGGGAGTGAATAGGTCGAAGTCGCGAAACTTAGGGTTCGGTGGACAACAGCATCGAACCCTAGACTTTACTATATATGATAACTAGTTTAAATTAATTAATAAAATAAAATATTAAGCAGTTTGACAAATATATAATAATATTAATATTAAAAAAAAAAAATAAAATAGTTTATAAAAAGTAGTTGTTATAAATATAAATAAGCAAAAACATGTTTAATGTTTAATATAGAATAAATAATAAGGTATTAAGTAGCTTAAGTAATAAAATAAAATAGTTAATATAAAAATATGAATAAGTAAGATAGTGTATTAAATAGTATTGATATGATATAAATAAAATAAGATATTGAGCAGTTTGAATAATAAAAATATTAAAGTAATCAATATAAACGTGTATGATAAAAATATTACGTAATATTAACAGCGGACTAATGCAAGTACTCAATGACGTTGCCAGAAACAAGTCCGGCTGTCATGCCTCGTGACGCGATGAGTTAATAATAGGTAGTACCTAGTTATAAATATAAATAGACAAAAACATAAATATAAAGCTTATTTGGTATAAAATAAATAAAAAAAAAATATTAACTAGCTTAAGTAATAAAAATAGTTAATATAAAGTATGAATAAATAAGATAATGTATGTAATAACAATTGATACAATCCAACCCAAATATATATTCAAACTATAGAACTCCTGACAAAATAAAATAGTACAGCGAAATAGGATAATGCATAAGTGTGTGAACAATTAAATGGTACGGTACCCCTGATAAAGTAAGTAAGCAAAAGCGCATTAGACTGATATTGTGTATATAAGCGAATAATTTAAAAATTTTCTGAAAGAGTAATTTAGTAAAGACCCAGTAGAATAATGGTTAATTATATAAGAAAATTGACTTATAAATATATAGCGAAATTATATTTGGGATATAAATGAATATAAATTAAATTAAATAAATGTTGCGCCCTTTAACTAGTACTTGCGTACTAAAAGATAGTATAGAAAATATGACATATAAATTAATAAAACAATTTAAAATAAATAAGATAAGATAAAGTGATATATTGAGCAGTTGTAATAAGTAGTAACGGTAAAAGTACTGGATATAAATGTGAATATAAGTGATCAAAATAATGTATGGAATAATAAATAAATAAGTAAGATCGTAACAATATAATGTCACGTAAAATAATAGTTAGTATAAATAATGTATTGAGTAATTTAGCTAGCGCATGAGTTACTATGAAATAATAACATTAATCGATATAAACATATATGAGCAAATTATTGCGTAACATTTACAACAACAAATGCAAGTACATATTGACCTTGCCAGGAATAGGCGCAGGCGGTGTGTCACATGACGCAATACCGTGATGCCACACCGACAAGATGTAATGCGTGGGACAAGGATAGCGCTATGCAAAGAGTAAAAGGAGTGAATAGGTCGAAGTCGCGAAACTTAGGGTTCGGTGGACAACAACATCAAACCCTAGACTTTACTATATATGATAACTAGTTTAAATTAATTAATAAAATAAAATATTAAGCAGTGTGACAAATATATAATAATATTAATATTAAAAAAATAAAAATAAAATAGTTGATAAAAAGTAGTTATAAATATAAATAAGCAAAAACATGTATAATGTTTAATATAGAATAAATAATAAGGTATTAAGTAGCATAAGTAAAAAAAAATAGTTAATATAAAAATATGAATAAGTAAGATAGTGTATTAAATAGTATTGATATGATATAAATAAAATAAGATATTGAGCAGTTTGAATAATAAAAATATTAAATAATAAAAATAGTTAATAAAATAAAATGTATCTGCGCAAAGTACTTTATAAAATAATAATAGTATAAACAAATAGAGCAAGTCATATTTAGAATTAATCAAGTAGAGAACCAACAACAACATGTGAATTATTCGAGGAAGAAAAGATAATAAATAACTTTTACCATAGTGCGGAACCTCACCGCGATAACGGAAGGGTAAGCGCCTCATCGAAGCGACGGCACCGCACGCAGCGATGCACGGACCGGCAACACCGCGAGCGCCCCGAGCGCTGGCGCGTACGTATATATAAAAAAAATAGAACGACAACAATATTAAAATGTCTGTATGTAAATAATTATTTTGTATGAGAAATTAAAGAAATATATTAGTTAAGTAATGGGTTATTGGTGTTGAGTTGTTTAAATTGTATGTGTGGAGTATTAATGAAATTAGTAGTAAAATGTTATATTATTAACTTACGAAATTTCTTAAGATTTAATTAAAGTTGTGAAAACATAATTAAAAATAAATTTATAAATCAGTTAAAGTACGATGCCTCGAATGCTGAGAGGACGTAGAGATAAATAACATAGTTAAATAAAATAGCAGAAAGTTAACATATAATAAAATACAACGACCAAAGCAAGTACAACCCGAAGACATGAGTAGTATATACTTTTAATGACGGCGTCGGCGTGAGCGACTCGAGGCGCTCGTCCGCCGACCGGTTTTTTGTTTACGTTTGGATTATATATATAAAATATTTTGTAAGATTTTGTCTGTATACTTATTATTTTAAAATATGAAAATTATATTAAATATTAAAAAATTTTATATTAAGAATACTTGCGATGTTCGCTATGAAAATAGAATAATAATATTATTGGTCTCTACGCCCCCACAGGGGAGCTGAAGTCGATGCGGTTGGCGATGCGTTTTTGCATGGCCTGCCGCACCGAACAACTATTCGAGGTTGCCAGATGGTTCGTGCTAGCTTTTTTCGCATTGTTCGGGAATTTAACGTTAACGAGGTGGCAATTGTAACATTTTGCAGAGGCGCCCTCGCCCTTCGCCGGGCAGTCGGCCGCCCCATGGCCAGATCCAGCGCAGAATGCACAGGTGGTTTCTTCTGCCTTGCAGTTTTTGCGGGTGTGCCCAAACTGCAGGCAGGAGCCGCATTGTATGAAAGGACTGAAGTCCGCTACGTGCACGCGCTGGTAGTCTACCCCGAGGCGGCCGGCTCTCATGGCGAAGTGCCACACCTGAGGGTGCACAATAAATATGGCGTTGTACAGAGATGGGTTTCGATTCTTCTGCTTAAATTTGAATTTCAAGTCTTCTGGTGCGCATATGAGATCTTGAATCCCCTCGTTTTGATTGATTATCAGATGTTCCAGGTCGTCAATCGGCACATCTCCTGGAACTCCCTTGAGTATAATCATTGGCCTGAGGTTGTTGGCAATTTGGACCTCCACCTGTGACGTGGGCGATCCCTGGAGCTTAATGTATGCGTCATTTCGGTGAACATTATTGTCAAACTCCACCCTAAGGTTGAAATTAGACAGAGGCTGTACTTTAGATGGGGTGTACTTGGAGTTTTTAAAATCCGCCGACTTCCTAAATGCCTGAATGGCCTCCTCCCGCGTCGAGACCGGAACTTTGGGTTTAACAATTATGGCTGGTTTCGCCTGTGCGGGAGCAGGCAGCCTTGGTGAGGAGCTGGTAGTGGCAGCAGGTCGGCCAGCTATGTCGGCGTAAGAGGGCCCAGAAGATGGAGTGCGAGTCTGACCAATATCCATCTTCTTGGTGAGCCTCCTAAATTCTTCGCGCACGCATTCCACGAGGTCCTTTTTGAGGGCCTTGGTGGACTCCTCGGAGATGGTAACCGAGATGTTGGGGGAGGAGGCAGCTGCGAGGGTGGAGGAGGAGGAGGTAGCTGGCAATGAGGTGGTCGTGGTAGCCGGAGTGGTTGTGCCATCGTTAGCAGGGGCCGCTGCCCCTGGTGCCACAAAGGTGAACGGCTTCACCTGCGATAGTCTTTTGAATGCGAAGGCGCACTTCCTAATTTCTTCAGCAGAATCTGCTATAATCTTCTTATTTGCAGCTGTCACACTCTTTCCGACGTAAACAGCATGGGTAATTGTGCTAACCAGGTCGTTGATAGCGTAAACCAAGGAGTAACCATCAACCACGTCCGTGGCGGAAGATGTGATCTGTGGTTCATTCATATTTATTTATTTAGCACTCTACACTTCACATGAACGAAGGAGTCAAAAAAAGAAAAATAAAAAAAAAAAAAAAATAAAAATAAATAAAAGTCACAAGCAAACCCGAACGAAATCGCTAGAGTTGCAAGTATAAGTTTTGAGTAGAGAAATATTTTATGTAGAAGGTCTTAAGCGCCACTATGAATGTTAATACCTGTACTCATAAAATATTAAAAAACACTAAAACTACTGGAGCTAAAATTCTAGTTTTTAGTGCATATGAGAGTCTATGAAATGGGCTATTGATATTAATTAAAAACTGTAGAGATATCACTTTAGGTAATTAATAGTTATATAAGAAAGTTTGAGTCACTGTATATCCTTAATGGCACTTATTATATAGCGAATAACTCCGGGAAAAAAAGTCGCATTAAAATTTTAAAACCACTTTCACTATCTCACAAGTCCAAGGAATCCAATGCACTAAGTCTCTGCTTCCTGGGTTTGCCTGGAAATTTCGCAAAAAATGTATGTTGTCCAGGTTTTTGCGTAACAACTTCGGATTTCGTGCCGTGAAAATTCCAAATGTGGTGTCGTTGGAAAGCCTATGAAATAGCGCTTATAGTGATATAATAAAAAAAGTGGGTCGTGGCGACAGATCTCAAGCCGCACGCTGTTTTAATTGTGGAATCACTGTTTCTACACAGTTTTTCAGCGATCTCTCACTAATCTGAAGAAAATCTTTCAAAATTTTTATGTCCTAGGAAAGGTCTTACTTAACACTATAACACTATGTACTGTATTTACACTTAACACTAAAGAAACTATTTTTTAAACACCAAAAACTAACAAAATTGTCTAATATTTACACTTTTTCGTCTATAACTTTTAAAGTACTTGTCCGATTTTAATAATTCTTTCACTGGTATGTAGAGTGTTTAAGCGCGCATCCATTGATATAAAAATCAAGGCGCTGCGACCGCGGAAACCTATTTTTCCGAATTTTAGACCGTTTTAAGTCGATTTTTCGAGTGCGGAGCGACGTAGGGAGCGTCCGTTCGCTACCGCGGGTGGTCTGAGACTGGTTAGGTTAGGTTAGGTTAGGTTAGGTTAGGTTAGGTTAGGTTAGGTTAGGTTAGGTTAGGTTAGGTTAGGTTAGGTTAGGTTAGGTTAGGTTAGGTTAGGTTAGGTTAGGTTAGGTTAGGTTAGGTTTTTTTTTTTTTTTTTTTTATTAAAGTGAATTTGTTCACAATGTGAAGTTTTGTTGTCACGTAAGGTTAATGATGAAGATGTGGTGTCGTTGGATAGGTAATAAGAATAGCTATTCAACGGTATACAAACGAGAAGAATCGGATAAACTAATGTAACTATTGTCTAAGAAAAACTGGATTTTTGCACGAAAATTTGTCAAAATTGAACAAATTTACTAAAAATTTCGAATATTTTTACTATAAAACTGTGATGAAAACTACTTTATGATATAGAGGGATAATGTACGTATTAGATAACGTAAAAAATTTATGTAAAAAGGGTAGTTTCGGAAGTGATAAAGACTATTGTTTAGTTAAAATGTTAAGTTTTTACAGAATTTTCATATATTTTACTGATAAAAAGAAATTTTACATATATCAAATTAGATAATTTTTATTAGGTAACGTGCGGAAGGTGGTTTCTAATCGATATAAAAAATTTTGGAACAAAAGCTCGAAGGAATCTACGTTAATTTTCAAAATTTTGTATATGTCTAATATTCGATATCTCACCGCTAAGGTAGACTCGGTGTGGAGAATATCCAAAGATGTTTAATTATTTTCGCTCTTATCGCGAGATATCTTGACAAATGTGGTGTCGTTGGATAGGTAATAAGAATAGCTATTCAACGGTATACAAACGAGAAGAATCGGATAAACTAATGTAACTATTGTCTAAGAAAAACTGGATTTTTGCACGAAAATTTGTCAAAATTGAACAAATTTACTAAAAATTTCGAATATTTTTACTATAAAACTGTGATGAAAACTACTTTATGATATAGAGGGATAATGTACGTATTAGATAACGTAAAAAATTTATGTAAAAAGGGTAGTTTCGGAAGTGATAAAGACTATTGTTTAGTTAAAATGTTAAGTTTTTACAGAATTTTCATATATTTTACTGATAAAAAGAAATTTTACATATATCAAATTAGATAATTTTTATTAGGTAACGTGCGGAAGGTGGTTTCTAATCGATATAAAAAATTTTGGAACAAAAGCTCGAAGGAATCTACGTTAATTTTCAAAATTTTGTATATGTCTAATATTCGATATCTCACCGCTAAGGTAGACTCGGTGTGGAGAATATCCAAAGATGTTTAATTATTTTCGCTCTTATCGCGAGATATCTTGACAAATGTGGTGTCGTTGGATAGGTAATAAGAATAGCTATTCAACGGTATACAAACGAGAAGAATCGGATAAACTAATGTAACTATTGTCTAAGAAAAACTGGATTTTTGCACGAAAATTTGTCAAAATTGAACAAATTTACTAAAAATTTCGAATATTTTTACTATAAAACTGTGATGAAAACTACTTTATGATATAGAGGGATAATGTACGTATTAGATAACGTAAAAAATTTATGTAAAAAGGGTAGTTTCGGAAGTGATAAAGACTATTGTTTAGTTAAAATGTTAAGTTTTTACAGAATTTTCATATATTTTACTGATAAAAAGAAATTTTACATATATCAAATTAGATAATTTTTATTAGGTAACGTGCGGAAGGTGGTTTCTAATCGATATAAAAAATTTTGGAACAAAAGCTCGAAGGAATCTACGTTAATTTTCAAAATTTTGTATATGTCTAATATTCGATATCTCACCGCTAAGGTAGACTCGGTGTGGAGAATATCCAAAGATGTTTAATTATTTTCGCTCTTATCGCGAGATATCTTGACAAATGTGGTGTCGTTGGATAGGTAATAAGAATAGCTATTCAACGGTATACAAACGAGAAGAATCGGATAAACTAATGTAACTATTGTCTAAGAAAAACTGGATTTTTGCACGAAAATTTGTCAAAATTGAACAAATTTACTAAAAATTTCGAATATTTTTACTATAAAACTGTGATGAAAACTACTTTATGATATAGAGGGATAATGTACGTATTAGATAACGTAAAAAATTTATGTAAAAAGGGTAGTTTCGGAAGTGATAAAGACTATTGTTTAGTTAAAATGTTAAGTTTTTACAGAATTTTCATATATTTTACTGATAAAAAGAAATTTTACATATATCAAATTAGATAATTTTTATTAGGTAACGTGCGGAAGGTGGTTTCTAATCGATATAAAAAATTTTGGAACAAAAGCTCGAAGGAATCTACGTTAATTTTCAAAATTTTGTATATGTCTAATATTCGATATCTCACCGCTAAGGTAGACTCGGTGTGGAGAATATCCAAAGATGTTTAATTATTTTCGCTCTTATCGCGAGATATCTTGACAAATGTGGTGTCGTTGGATAGGTAATAAGAATAGCTATTCAACGGTATACAAACGAGAAGAATCGGATAAACTAATGTAACTATTGTCTAAGAAAAACTGGATTTTTGCACGAAAATTTGTCAAAATTGAACAAATTTACTAAAAATTTCGAATATTTTTACTATAAAACTGTGATGAAAACTACTTTATGATATAGAGGGATAATGTACGTATTAGATAACGTAAAAAATTTATGTAAAAAGGGTAGTTTCGGAAGTGATAAAGACTATTGTTTAGTTAAAATGTTAAGTTTTTACAGAATTTTCATATATTTTACTGATAAAAAGAAATTTTACATATATCAAATTAGATAATTTTTATTAGGTAACGTGCGGAAGGTGGTTTCTAATCGATATAAAAAATTTTGGAACAAAAGCTCGAAGGAATCTACGTTAATTTTCAAAATTTTGTATATGTCTAATATTCGATATCTCACCGCTAAGGTAGACTCGGTGTGGAGAATATCCAAAGATGTTTAATTATTTTCGCTCTTATCGCGAGATATCTTGACAAATGTGGTGTCGTTGGATAGGTAATAAGAATAGCTATTCAACGGTATACAAACGAGAAGAATCGGATAAACTAATGTAACTATTGTCTAAGAAAAACTGGATTTTTGCACGAAAATTTGTCAAAATTGAACAAATTTACTAAAAATTTCGAATATTTTTACTATAAAACTGTGATGAAAACTACTTTATGATATAGAGGGATAATGTACGTATTAGATAACGTAAAAAATTTATGTAAAAAGGGTAGTTTCGGAAGTGATAAAGACTATTGTTTAGTTAAAATGTTAAGTTTTTACAGAATTTTCATATATTTTACTGATAAAAAGAAATTTTACATATATCAAATTAGATAATTTTTATTAGGTAACGTGCGGAAGGTGGTTTCTAATCGATATAAAAAATTTTGGAACAAAAGCTCGAAGGAATCTACGTTAATTTTCAAAATTTTGTATATGTCTAATATTCGATATCTCACCGCTAAGGTAGACTCGGTGTGGAGAATATCCAAAGATGTTTAATTATTTTCGCTCTTATCGCGAGATATCTTGACAAATGTGGTGTCGTTGGATAGGTAATAAGAATAGCTATTCAACGGTATACAAACGAGAAGAATCGGATAAACTAATGTAACTATTGTCTAAGAAAAACTGGATTTTTGCACGAAAATTTGTCAAAATTGAACAAATTTACTAAAAATTTCGAATATTTTTACTATAAAACTGTGATGAAAACTACTTTATGATATAGAGGGATAATGTACGTATTAGATAACGTAAAAAATTTATGTAAAAAGGGTAGTTTCGGAAGTGATAAAGACTATTGTTTAGTTAAAATGTTAAGTTTTTACAGAATTTTCATATATTTTACTGATAAAAAGAAATTTTACATATATCAAATTAGATAATTTTTATTAGGTAACGTGCGGAAGGTGGTTTCTAATCGATATAAAAAATTTTGGAACAAAAGCTCGAAGGAATCTACGTTAATTTTCAAAATTTTGTATATGTCTAATATTCGATATCTCACCGCTAAGGTAGACTCGGTGTGGAGAATATCCAAAGATGTTTAATTATTTTCGCTCTTATCGCGAGATATCTTGACAAATGTGGTGTCGTTGGATAGGTAATAAGAATAGCTATTCAACGGTATACAAACGAGAAGAATCGGATAAACTAATGTAACTATTGTCTAAGAAAAACTGGATTTTTGCACGAAAATTTGTCAAAATTGAACAAATTTACTAAAAATTTCGAATATTTTTACTATAAAACTGTGATGAAAACTACTTTATGATATAGAGGGATAATGTACGTATTAGATAACGTAAAAAATTTATGTAAAAAGGGTAGTTTCGGAAGTGATAAAGACTATTGTTTAGTTAAAATGTTAAGTTTTTACAGAATTTTCATATATTTTACTGATAAAAAGAAATTTTACATATATCAAATTAGATAATTTTTATTAGGTAACGTGCGGAAGGTGGTTTCTAATCGATATAAAAAATTTTGGAACAAAAGCTCGAAGGAATCTACGTTAATTTTCAAAATTTTGTATATGTCTAATATTCGATATCTCACCGCTAAGGTAGACTCGGTGTGGAGAATATCCAAAGATGTTTAATTATTTTCGCTCTTATCGCGAGATATCTTGACAAATGTGGTGTCGTTGGATAGGTAATAAGAATAGCTATTCAACGGTATACAAACGAGAAGAATCGGATAAACTAATGTAACTATTGTCTAAGAAAAACTGGATTTTTGCACGAAAATTTGTCAAAATTGAACAAATTTACTAAAAATTTCGAATATTTTTACTATAAAACTGTGATGAAAACTACTTTATGATATAGAGGGATAATGTACGTATTAGATAACGTAAAAAATTTATGTAAAAAGGGTAGTTTCGGAAGTGATAAAGACTATTGTTTAGTTAAAATGTTAAGTTTTTACAGAATTTTCATATATTTTACTGATAAAAAGAAATTTTACATATATCAAATTAGATAATTTTTATTAGGTAACGTGCGGAAGGTGGTTTCTAATCGATATAAAAAATTTTGGAACAAAAGCTCGAAGGAATCTACGTTAATTTTCAAAATTTTGTATATGTCTAATATTCGATATCTCACCGCTAAGGTAGACTCGGTGTGGAGAATATCCAAAGATGTTTAATTATTTTCGCTCTTATCGCGAGATATCTTGACAAATGTGGTGTCGTTGGATAGGTAATAAGAATAGCTATTCAACGGTATACAAACGAGAAGAATCGGATAAACTAATGTAACTATTGTCTAAGAAAAACTGGATTTTTGCACGAAAATTTGTCAAAATTGAACAAATTTACTAAAAATTTCGAATATTTTTACTATAAAACTGTGATGAAAACTACTTTATGATATAGAGGGATAATGTACGTATTAGATAACGTAAAAAATTTATGTAAAAAGGGTAGTTTCGGAAGTGATAAAGACTATTGTTTAGTTAAAATGTTAAGTTTTTACAGAATTTTCATATATTTTACTGATAAAAAGAAATTTTACATATATCAAATTAGATAATTTTTATTAGGTAACGTGCGGAAGGTGGTTTCTAATCGATATAAAAAATTTTGGAACAAAAGCTCGAAGGAATCTACGTTAATTTTCAAAATTTTGTATATGTCTAATATTCGATATCTCACCGCTAAGGTAGACTCGGTGTGGAGAATATCCAAAGATGTTTAATTATTTTCGCTCTTATCGCGAGATATCTTGACAAATGTGGTGTCGTTGGATAGGTAATAAGAATAGCTATTCAACGGTATACAAACGAGAAGAATCGGATAAACTAATGTAACTATTGTCTAAGAAAAACTGGATTTTTGCACGAAAATTTGTCAAAATTGAACAAATTTACTAAAAATTTCGAATATTTTTACTATAAAACTGTGATGAAAACTACTTTATGATATAGAGGGATAATGTACGTATTAGATAACGTAAAAAATTTATGTAAAAAGGGTAGTTTCGGAAGTGATAAAGACTATTGTTTAGTTAAAATGTTAAGTTTTTACAGAATTTTCATATATTTTACTGATAAAAAGAAATTTTACATATATCAAATTAGATAATTTTTATTAGGTAACGTGCGGAAGGTGGTTTCTAATCGATATAAAAAATTTTGGAACAAAAGCTCGAAGGAATCTACGTTAATTTTCAAAATTTTGTATATGTCTAATATTCGATATCTCACCGCTAAGGTAGACTCGGTGTGGAGAATATCCAAAGATGTTTAATTATTTTCGCTCTTATCGCGAGATATCTTGACAAATGTGGTGTCGTTGGATAGGTAATAAGAATAGCTATTCAACGGTATACAAACGAGAAGAATCGGATAAACTAATGTAACTATTGTCTAAGAAAAACTGGATTTTTGCACGAAAATTTGTCAAAATTGAACAAATTTACTAAAAATTTCGAATATTTTTACTATAAAACTGTGATGAAAACTACTTTATGATATAGAGGGATAATGTACGTATTAGATAACGTAAAAAATTTATGTAAAAAGGGTAGTTTCGGAAGTGATAAAGACTATTGTTTAGTTAAAATGTTAAGTTTTTACAGAATTTTCATATATTTTACTGATAAAAAGAAATTTTACATATATCAAATTAGATAATTTTTATTAGGTAACGTGCGGAAGGTGGTTTCTAATCGATATAAAAAATTTTGGAACAAAAGCTCGAAGGAATCTACGTTAATTTTCAAAATTTTGTATATGTCTAATATTCGATATCTCACCGCTAAGGTAGACTCGGTGTGGAGAATATCCAAAGATGTTTAATTATTTTCGCTCTTATCGCGAGATATCTTGACAAATGTGGTGTCGTTGGATAGGTAATAAGAATAGCTATTCAACGGTATACAAACGAGAAGAATCGGATAAACTAATGTAACTATTGTCTAAGAAAAACTGGATTTTTGCACGAAAATTTGTCAAAATTGAACAAATTTACTAAAAATTTCGAATATTTTTACTATAAAACTGTGATGAAAACTACTTTATGATATAGAGGGATAATGTACGTATTAGATAACGTAAAAAATTTATGTAAAAAGGGTAGTTTCGGAAGTGATAAAGACTATTGTTTAGTTAAAATGTTAAGTTTTTACAGAATTTTCATATATTTTACTGATAAAAAGAAATTTTACATATATCAAATTAGATAATTTTTATTAGGTAACGTGCGGAAGGTGGTTTCTAATCGATATAAAAAATTTTGGAACAAAAGCTCGAAGGAATCTACGTTAATTTTCAAAATTTTGTATATGTCTAATATTCGATATCTCACCGCTAAGGTAGACTCGGTGTGGAGAATATCCAAAGATGTTTAATTATTTTCGCTCTTATCGCGAGATATCTTGACAAATGTGGTGTCGTTGGATAGGTAATAAGAATAGCTATTCAACGGTATACAAACGAGAAGAATCGGATAAACTAATGTAACTATTGTCTAAGAAAAACTGGATTTTTGCACGAAAATTTGTCAAAATTGAACAAATTTACTAAAAATTTCGAATATTTTTACTATAAAACTGTGATGAAAACTACTTTATGATATAGAGGGATAATGTACGTATTAGATAACGTAAAAAATTTATGTAAAAAGGGTAGTTTCGGAAGTGATAAAGACTATTGTTTAGTTAAAATGTTAAGTTTTTACAGAATTTTCATATATTTTACTGATAAAAAGAAATTTTACATATATCAAATTAGATAATTTTTATTAGGTAACGTGCGGAAGGTGGTTTCTAATCGATATAAAAAATTTTGGAACAAAAGCTCGAAGGAATCTACGTTAATTTTCAAAATTTTGTATATGTCTAATATTCGATATCTCACCGCTAAGGTAGACTCGGTGTGGAGAATATCCAAAGATGTTTAATTATTTTCGCTCTTATCGCGAGATATCTTGACAAATGTGGTGTCGTTGGATAGGTAATAAGAATAGCTATTCAACGGTATACAAACGAGAAGAATCGGATAAACTAATGTAACTATTGTCTAAGAAAAACTGGATTTTTGCACGAAAATTTGTCAAAATTGAACAAATTTACTAAAAATTTCGAATATTTTTACTATAAAACTGTGATGAAAACTACTTTATGATATAGAGGGATAATGTACGTATTAGATAACGTAAAAAATTTATGTAAAAAGGGTAGTTTCGGAAGTGATAAAGACTATTGTTTAGTTAAAATGTTAAGTTTTTACAGAATTTTCATATATTTTACTGATAAAAAGAAATTTTACATATATCAAATTAGATAATTTTTATTAGGTAACGTGCGGAAGGTGGTTTCTAATCGATATAAAAAATTTTGGAACAAAAGCTCGAAGGAATCTACGTTAATTTTCAAAATTTTGTATATGTCTAATATTCGATATCTCACCGCTAAGGTAGACTCGGTGTGGAGAATATCCAAAGATGTTTAATTATTTTCGCTCTTATCGCGAGATATCTTGACAAATGTGGTGTCGTTGGATAGGTAATAAGAATAGCTATTCAACGGTATACAAACGAGAAGAATCGGATAAACTAATGTAACTATTGTCTAAGAAAAACTGGATTTTTGCACGAAAATTTGTCAAAATTGAACAAATTTACTAAAAATTTCGAATATTTTTACTATAAAACTGTGATGAAAACTACTTTATGATATAGAGGGATAATGTACGTATTAGATAACGTAAAAAATTTATGTAAAAAGGGTAGTTTCGGAAGTGATAAAGACTATTGTTTAGTTAAAATGTTAAGTTTTTACAGAATTTTCATATATTTTACTGATAAAAAGAAATTTTACATATATCAAATTAGATAATTTTTATTAGGTAACGTGCGGAAGGTGGTTTCTAATCGATATAAAAAATTTTGGAACAAAAGCTCGAAGGAATCTACGTTAATTTTCAAAATTTTGTATATGTCTAATATTCGATATCTCACCGCTAAGGTAGACTCGGTGTGGAGAATATCCAAAGATGTTTAATTATTTTCGCTCTTATCGCGAGATATCTTGACAAATGTGGTGTCGTTGGATAGGTAATAAGAATAGCTATTCAACGGTATACAAACGAGAAGAATCGGATAAACTAATGTAACTATTGTCTAAGAAAAACTGGATTTTTGCACGAAAATTTGTCAAAATTGAACAAATTTACTAAAAATTTCGAATATTTTTACTATAAAACTGTGATGAAAACTACTTTATGATATAGAGGGATAATGTACGTATTAGATAACGTAAAAAATTTATGTAAAAAGGGTAGTTTCGGAAGTGATAAAGACTATTGTTTAGTTAAAATGTTAAGTTTTTACAGAATTTTCATATATTTTACTGATAAAAAGAAATTTTACATATATCAAATTAGATAATTTTTATTAGGTAACGTGCGGAAGGTGGTTTCTAATCGATATAAAAAATTTTGGAACAAAAGCTCGAAGGAATCTACGTTAATTTTCAAAATTTTGTATATGTCTAATATTCGATATCTCACCGCTAAGGTAGACTCGGTGTGGAGAATATCCAAAGATGTTTAATTATTTTCGCTCTTATCGCGAGATATCTTGACAAATGTGGTGTCGTTGGATAGGTAATAAGAATAGCTATTCAACGGTATACAAACGAGAAGAATCGGATAAACTAATGTAACTATTGTCTAAGAAAAACTGGATTTTTGCACGAAAATTTGTCAAAATTGAACAAATTTACTAAAAATTTCGAATATTTTTACTATAAAACTGTGATGAAAACTACTTTATGATATAGAGGGATAATGTACGTATTAGATAACGTAAAAAATTTATGTAAAAAGGGTAGTTTCGGAAGTGATAAAGACTATTGTTTAGTTAAAATGTTAAGTTTTTACAGAATTTTCATATATTTTACTGATAAAAAGAAATTTTACATATATCAAATTAGATAATTTTTATTAGGTAACGTGCGGAAGGTGGTTTCTAATCGATATAAAAAATTTTGGAACAAAAGCTCGAAGGAATCTACGTTAATTTTCAAAATTTTGTATATGTCTAATATTCGATATCTCACCGCTAAGGTAGACTCGGTGTGGAGAATATCCAAAGATGTTTAATTATTTTCGCTCTTATCGCGAGATATCTTGACAAATGTGGTGTCGTTGGATAGGTAATAAGAATAGCTATTCAACGGTATACAAACGAGAAGAATCGGATAAACTAATGTAACTATTGTCTAAGAAAAACTGGATTTTTGCACGAAAATTTGTCAAAATTGAACAAATTTACTAAAAATTTCGAATATTTTTACTATAAAACTGTGATGAAAACTACTTTATGATATAGAGGGATAATGTACGTATTAGATAACGTAAAAAATTTATGTAAAAAGGGTAGTTTCGGAAGTGATAAAGACTATTGTTTAGTTAAAATGTTAAGTTTTTACAGAATTTTCATATATTTTACTGATAAAAAGAAATTTTACATATATCAAATTAGATAATTTTTATTAGGTAACGTGCGGAAGGTGGTTTCTAATCGATATAAAAAATTTTGGAACAAAAGCTCGAAGGAATCTACGTTAATTTTCAAAATTTTGTATATGTCTAATATTCGATATCTCACCGCTAAGGTAGACTCGGTGTGGAGAATATCCAAAGATGTTTAATTATTTTCGCTCTTATCGCGAGATATCTTGACAAATGTGGTGTCGTTGGATAGGTAATAAGAATAGCTATTCAACGGTATACAAACGAGAAGAATCGGATAAACTAATGTAACTATTGTCTAAGAAAAACTGGATTTTTGCACGAAAATTTGTCAAAATTGAACAAATTTACTAAAAATTTCGAATATTTTTACTATAAAACTGTGATGAAAACTACTTTATGATATAGAGGGATAATGTACGTATTAGATAACGTAAAAAATTTATGTAAAAAGGGTAGTTTCGGAAGTGATAAAGACTATTGTTTAGTTAAAATGTTAAGTTTTTACAGAATTTTCATATATTTTACTGATAAAAAGAAATTTTACATATATCAAATTAGATAATTTTTATTAGGTAACGTGCGGAAGGTGGTTTCTAATCGATATAAAAAATTTTGGAACAAAAGCTCGAAGGAATCTACGTTAATTTTCAAAATTTTGTATATGTCTAATATTCGATATCTCACCGCTAAGGTAGACTCGGTGTGGAGAATATCCAAAGATGTTTAATTATTTTCGCTCTTATCGCGAGATATCTTGACAAATGTGGTGTCGTTGGATAGGTAATAAGAATAGCTATTCAACGGTATACAAACGAGAAGAATCGGATAAACTAATGTAACTATTGTCTAAGAAAAACTGGATTTTTGCACGAAAATTTGTCAAAATTGAACAAATTTACTAAAAATTTCGAATATTTTTACTATAAAACTGTGATGAAAACTACTTTATGATATAGAGGGATAATGTACGTATTAGATAACGTAAAAAATTTATGTAAAAAGGGTAGTTTCGGAAGTGATAAAGACTATTGTTTAGTTAAAATGTTAAGTTTTTACAGAATTTTCATATATTTTACTGATAAAAAGAAATTTTACATATATCAAATTAGATAATTTTTATTAGGTAACGTGCGGAAGGTGGTTTCTAATCGATATAAAAAATTTTGGAACAAAAGCTCGAAGGAATCTACGTTAATTTTCAAAATTTTGTATATGTCTAATATTCGATATCTCACCGCTAAGGTAGACTCGGTGTGGAGAATATCCAAAGATGTTTAATTATTTTCGCTCTTATCGCGAGATATCTTGACAAATGTGGTGTCGTTGGATAGGTAATAAGAATAGCTATTCAACGGTATACAAACGAGAAGAATCGGATAAACTAATGTAACTATTGTCTAAGAAAAACTGGATTTTTGCACGAAAATTTGTCAAAATTGAACAAATTTACTAAAAATTTCGAATATTTTTACTATAAAACTGTGATGAAAACTACTTTATGATATAGAGGGATAATGTACGTATTAGATAACGTAAAAAATTTATGTAAAAAGGGTAGTTTCGGAAGTGATAAAGACTATTGTTTAGTTAAAATGTTAAGTTTTTACAGAATTTTCATATATTTTACTGATAAAAAGAAATTTTACATATATCAAATTAGATAATTTTTATTAGGTAACGTGCGGAAGGTGGTTTCTAATCGATATAAAAAATTTTGGAACAAAAGCTCGAAGGAATCTACGTTAATTTTCAAAATTTTGTATATGTCTAATATTCGATATCTCACCGCTAAGGTAGACTCGGTGTGGAGAATATCCAAAGATGTTTAATTATTTTCGCTCTTATCGCGAGATATCTTGACAAATGTGGTGTCGTTGGATAGGTAATAAGAATAGCTATTCAACGGTATACAAACGAGAAGAATCGGATAAACTAATGTAACTATTGTCTAAGAAAAACTGGATTTTTGCACGAAAATTTGTCAAAATTGAACAAATTTACTAAAAATTTCGAATATTTTTACTATAAAACTGTGATGAAAACTACTTTATGATATAGAGGGATAATGTACGTATTAGATAACGTAAAAAATTTATGTAAAAAGGGTAGTTTCGGAAGTGATAAAGACTATTGTTTAGTTAAAATGTTAAGTTTTTACAGAATTTTCATATATTTTACTGATAAAAAGAAATTTTACATATATCAAATTAGATAATTTTTATTAGGTAACGTGCGGAAGGTGGTTTCTAATCGATATATAAAATTTTGGAACAAAAGCTCGAAGGAATCTACGTTAATTTTCAAAATTTTGTATATGTCTAATATTCGATATCTCACCGCTAAGGTAGACTCGGTGTGGAGAATATCCAAAGATGTTTAATTATTTTCGCTCTTATCGCGAGATATCTTGACAAATGTGGTGTCGTTGGATAGGTAATAAGAATAGCTATTCAACGGTATACAAACGAGAAGAATCGGATAAACTAATGTAACTATTGTCTAAGAAAAACTGGATTTTTGCACGAAAATTTGTCAAAATTGAACAAATTTACTAAAAATTTCGAATATTTTTACTATAAAACTGTGATGAAAACTACTTTATGATATAGAGGGATAATGTACGTATTAGATAACGTAAAAAATTTATGTAAAAAGGGTAGTTTCGGAAGTGATAAAGACTATTGTTTAGTTAAAATGTTAAGTTTTTACAGAATTTTCATATATTTTACTGATAAAAAGAAATTTTACATATATCAAATTAGATAATTTTTATTAGGTAACGTGCGGAAGGTGGTTTCTAATCGATATAAAAAATTTTGGAACAAAAGCTCGAAGGAATCTACGTTAATTTTCAAAATTTTGTATATGTCTAATATTCGATATCTCACCGCTAAGGTAGACTCGGTGTGGAGAATATCCAAAGATGTTTAATTATTTTCGCTCTTATCGCGAGATATCTTGACAAATGTGGTGTCGTTGGATAGGTAATAAGAATAGCTATTCAACGGTATACAAACGAGAAGAATCGGATAAACTAATGTAACTATTGTCTAAGAAAAACTGGATTTTTGCACGAAAATTTGTCAAAATTGAACAAATTTACTAAAAATTTCGAATATTTTTACTATAAAACTGTGATGAAAACTACTTTATGATATAGAGGGATAATGTACGTATTAGATAACGTAAAAAATTTATGTAAAAAGGGTAGTTTCGGAAGTGATAAAGACTATTGTTTAGTTAAAATGTTAAGTTTTTACAGAATTTTCATATATTTTACTGATAAAAAGAAATTTTACATATATCAAATTAGATAATTTTTATTAGGTAACGTGCGGAAGGTGGTTTCTAATCGATATAAAAAATTTTGGAACAAAAGCTCGAAGGAATCTACGTTAATTTTCAAAATTTTGTATATGTCTAATATTCGATATCTCACCGCTAAGGTAGACTCGGTGTGGAGAATATCCAAAGATGTTTAATTATTTTCGCTCTTATCGCGAGATATCTTGACAAATGTGGTGTCGTTGGATAGGTAATAAGAATAGCTATTCAACGGTATACAAACGAGAAGAATCGGATAAACTAATGTAACTATTGTCTAAGAAAAACTGGATTTTTGCACGAAAATTTGTCAAAATTGAACAAATTTACTAAAAATTTCGAATATTTTTACTATAAAACTGTGATGAAAACTACTTTATGATATAGAGGGATAATGTACGTATTAGATAACGTAAAAAATTTATGTAAAAAGGGTAGTTTCGGAAGTGATAAAGACTATTGTTTAGTTAAAATGTTAAGTTTTTACAGAATTTTCATATATTTTACTGATAAAAAGAAATTTTACATATATCAAATTAGATAATTTTTATTAGGTAACGTGCGGAAGGTGGTTTCTAATCGATATAAAAAATTTTGGAACAAAAGCTCGAAGGAATCTACGTTAATTTTCAAAATTTTGTATATGTCTAATATTCGATATCTCACCGCTAAGGTAGACTCGGTGTGGAGAATATCCAAAGATGTTTAATTATTTTCGCTCTTATCGCGAGATATCTTGACAAATGTGGTGTCGTTGGATAGGTAATAAGAATAGCTATTCAACGGTATACAAACGAGAAGAATCGGATAAACTAATGTAACTATTGTCTAAGAAAAACTGGATTTTTGCACGAAAATTTGTCAAAATTGAACAAATTTACTAAAAATTTCGAATATTTTTACTATAAAACTGTGATGAAAACTACTTTATGATATAGAGGGATAATGTACGTATTAGATAACGTAAAAAATTTATGTAAAAAGGGTAGTTTCGGAAGTGATAAAGACTATTGTTTAGTTAAAATGTTAAGTTTTTACAGAATTTTCATATATTTTACTGATAAAAAGAAATTTTACATATATCAAATTAGATAATTTTTATTAGGTAACGTGCGGAAGGTGGTTTCTAATCGATATAAAAAATTTTGGAACAAAAGCTCGAAGGAATCTACGTTAATTTTCAAAATTTTGTATATGTCTAATATTCGATATCTCACCGCTAAGGTAGACTCGGTGTGGAGAATATCCAAAGATGTTTAATTATTTTCGCTCTTATCGCGAGATATCTTGACAAATGTGGTGTCGTTGGATAGGTAATAAGAATAGCTATTCAACGGTATACAAACGAGAAGAATCGGATAAACTAATGTAACTATTGTCTAAGAAAAACTGGATTTTTGCACGAAAATTTGTCAAAATTGAACAAATTTACTAAAAATTTCGAATATTTTTACTATAAAACTGTGATGAAAACTACTTTATGATATAGAGGGATAATGTACGTATTAGATAACGTAAAAAATTTATGTAAAAAGGGTAGTTTCGGAAGTGATAAAGACTATTGTTTAGTTAAAATGTTAAGTTTTTACAGAATTTTCATATATTTTACTGATAAAAAGAAATTTTACATATATCAAATTAGATAATTTTTATTAGGTAACGTGCGGAAGGTGGTTTCTAATCGATATAAAAAATTTTGGAACAAAAGCTCGAAGGAATCTACGTTAATTTTCAAAATTTTGTATATGTCTAATATTCGATATCTCACCGCTAAGGTAGACTCGGTGTGGAGAATATCCAAAGATGTTTAATTATTTTCGCTCTTATCGCGAGATATCTTGACAAATGTGGTGTCGTTGGATAGGTAATAAGAATAGCTATTCAACGGTATACAAACGAGAAGAATCGGATAAACTAATGTAACTATTGTCTAAGAAAAACTGGATTTTTGCACGAAAATTTGTCAAAATTGAACAAATTTACTAAAAATTTCGAATATTTTTACTATAAAACTGTGATGAAAACTACTTTATGAATAGAGGGATAATGTACGTATTAGATAACGTAAAAAATTTATGTAAAAAGGGTAGTTTCGGAAGTGATAAAGACTATTGTTTAGTTAAAATGTTAAGTTTTTACAGAATTTTCATATATTTTACTGATAAAAAGAAATTTTACATATATCAAATTAGATAATTTTTATTAGGTAACGTGCGGAAGGTGGTTTCTAATCGATATAAAAAATTTTGGAACAAAAGCTCGAAGGAATCTACGTTAATTTTCAAAATTTTGTATATGTCTAATATTCGATATCTCACCGCTAAGGTAGACTCGGTGTGGAGAATATCCAAAGATGTTTAATTATTTTCGCTCTTATCGCGAGATATCTTGACAAATGTGGTGTCGTTGGATAGGTAATAAGAATAGCTATTCAACGGTATACAAACGAGAAGAATCGGATAAACTAATGTAACTATTGTCTAAGAAAAACTGGATTTTTGCACGAAAATTTGTCAAAATTGAACAAATTTACTAAAAATTTCGAATATTTTTACTATAAAACTGTGATGAAAACTACTTTATGATATAGAGGGATAATGTACGTATTAGATAACGTAAAAAATTTATGTAAAAAGGGTAGTTTCGGAAGTGATAAAGACTATTGTTTAGTTAAAATGTTAAGTTTTTACAGAATTTTCATATATTTTACTGATAAAAAGAAATTTTACATATATCAAATTAGATAATTTTTATTAGGTAACGTGCGGAAGGTGGTTTCTAATCGATATAAAAAATTTTGGAACAAAAGCTCGAAGGAATCTACGTTAATTTTCAAAATTTTGTATATGTCTAATATTCGATATCTCACCGCTAAGGTAGACTCGGTGTGGAGAATATCCAAAGATGTTTAATTATTTTCGCTCTTATCGCGAGATATCTTGACAAATGTGGTGTCGTTGGATAGGTAATAAGAATAGCTATTCAACGGTATACAAACGAGAAGAATCGGATAAACTAATGTAACTATTGTCTAAGAAAAACTGGATTTTTGCACGAAAATTTGTCAAAATTGAACAAATTTACTAAAAATTTCGAATATTTTTACTATAAAACTGTGATGAAAACTACTTTATGATATAGAGGGATAATGTACGTATTAGATAACGTAAAAAATTTATGTAAAAAGGGTAGTTTCGGAAGTGATAAAGACTATTGTTTAGTTAAAATGTTAAGTTTTTACAGAATTTTCATATATTTTACTGATAAAAAGAAATTTTACATATATCAAATTAGATAATTTTTATTAGGTAACGTGCGGAAGGTGGTTTCTAATCGATATAAAAAATTTTGGAACAAAAGCTCGAAGGAATCTACGTTAATTTTCAAAATTTTGTATATGTCTAATATTCGATATCTCACCGCTAAGGTAGACTCGGTGTGGAGAATATCCAAAGATGTTTAATTATTTTCGCTCTTATCGCGAGATATCTTGACAAATGTGGTGTCGTTGGATAGGTAATAAGAATAGCTATTCAACGGTATACAAACGAGAAGAATCGGATAAACTAATGTAACTATTGTCTAAGAAAAACTGGATTTTTGCACGAAAATTTGTCAAAATTGAACAAATTTACTAAAAATTTCGAATATTTTTACTATAAAACTGTGATGAAAACTACTTTATGATATAGAGGGATAATGTACGTATTAGATAACGTAAAAAATTTATGTAAAAAGGGTAGTTTCGGAAGTGATAAAGACTATTGTTTAGTTAAAATGTTAAGTTTTTACAGAATTTTCATATATTTTACTGATAAAAAGAAATTTTACATATATCAAATTAGATAATTTTTATTAGGTAACGTGCGGAAGGTGGTTTCTAATCGATATAAAAAATTTTGGAACAAAAGCTCGAAGGAATCTACGTTAATTTTCAAAATTTTGTATATGTCTAATATTCGATATCTCACCGCTAAGGTAGACTCGGTGTGGAGAATATCCAAAGATGTTTAATTATTTTCGCTCTTATCGCGAGATATCTTGACAAATGTGGTGTCGTTGGATAGGTAATAAGAATAGCTATTCAACGGTATACAAACGAGAAGAATCGGATAAACTAATGTAACTATTGTCTAAGAAAAACTGGATTTTTGCACGAAAATTTGTCAAAATTGAACAAATTTACTAAAAATTTCGAATATTTTTACTATAAAACTGTGATGAAAACTACTTTATGATATAGAGGGATAATGTACGTATTAGATAACGTAAAAAATTTATGTAAAAAGGGTAGTTTCGGAAGTGATAAAGACTATTGTTTAGTTAAAATGTTAAGTTTTTACAGAATTTTCATATATTTTACTGATAAAAAGAAATTTTACATATATCAAATTAGATAATTTTTATTAGGTAACGTGCGGAAGGTGGTTTCTAATCGATATAAAAAATTTTGGAACAAAAGCTCGAAGGAATCTACGTTAATTTTCAAAATTTTGTATATGTCTAATATTCGATATCTCACCGCTAAGGTAGACTCGGTGTGGAGAATATCCAAAGATGTTTAATTATTTTCGCTCTTATCGCGAGATATCTTGACAAATGTGGTGTCGTTGGATAGGTAATAAGAATAGCTATTCAACGGTATACAAACGAGAAGAATCGGATAAACTAATGTAACTATTGTCTAAGAAAAACTGGATTTTTGCACGAAAATTTGTCAAAATTGAACAAATTTACTAAAAATTTCGAATATTTTTACTATAAAACTGTGATGAAAACTACTTTATGATATAGAGGGATAATGTACGTATTAGATAACGTAAAAAATTTATGTAAAAAGGGTAGTTTCGGAAGTGATAAAGACTATTGTTTAGTTAAAATGTTAAGTTTTTACAGAATTTTCATATATTTTACTGATAAAAAGAAATTTTACATATATCAAATTAGATAATTTTTATTAGGTAACGTGCGGAAGGTGGTTTCTAATCGATATAAAAAATTTTGGAACAAAAGCTCGAAGGAATCTACGTTAATTTTCAAAATTTTGTATATGTCTAATATTCGATATCTCACCGCTAAGGTAGACTCGGTGTGGAGAATATCCAAAGATGTTTAATTATTTTCGCTCTTATCGCGAGATATCTTGACAAATGTGGTGTCGTTGGATAGGTAATAAGAATAGCTATTCAACGGTATACAAACGAGAAGAATCGGATAAACTAATGTAACTATTGTCTAAGAAAAACTGGATTTTTGCACGAAAATTTGTCAAAATTGAACAAATTTACTAAAAATTTCGAATATTTTTACTATAAAACTGTGATGAAAACTACTTTATGATATAGAGGGATAATGTACGTATTAGATAACGTAAAAAATTTATGTAAAAAGGGTAGTTTCGGAAGTGATAAAGACTATTGTTTAGTTAAAATGTTAAGTTTTTACAGAATTTTCATATATTTTACTGATAAAAAGAAATTTTACATATATCAAATTAGATAATTTTTATTAGGTAACGTGCGGAAGGTGGTTTCTAATCGATATAAAAAATTTTGGAACAAAAGCTCGAAGGAATCTACGTTAATTTTCAAAATTTTGTATATGTCTAATATTCGATATCTCACCGCTAAGGTAGACTCGGTGTGGAGAATATCCAAAGATGTTTAATTATTTTCGCTCTTATCGCGAGATATCTTGACAAATGTGGTGTCGTTGGATAGGTAATAAGAATAGCTATTCAACGGTATACAAACGAGAAGAATCGGATAAACTAATGTAACTATTGTCTAAGAAAAACTGGATTTTTGCACGAAAATTTGTCAAAATTGAACAAATTTACTAAAAATTTCGAATATTTTTACTATAAAACTGTGATGAAAACTACTTTATGATATAGAGGGATAATGTACGTATTAGATAACGTAAAAAATTTATGTAAAAAGGGTAGTTTCGGAAGTGATAAAGACTATTGTTTAGTTAAAATGTTAAGTTTTTACAGAATTTTCATATATTTTACTGATAAAAAGAAATTTTACATATATCAAATTAGATAATTTTTATTAGGTAACGTGCGGAAGGTGGTTTCTAATCGATATAAAAAATTTTGGAACAAAAGCTCGAAGGAATCTACGTTAATTTTCAAAATTTTGTATATGTCTAATATTCGATATCTCACCGCTAAGGTAGACTCGGTGTGGAGAATATCCAAAGATGTTTAATTATTTTCGCTCTTATCGCGAGATATCTTGACAAATGTGGTGTCGTTGGATAGGTAATAAGAATAGCTATTCAACGGTATACAAACGAGAAGAATCGGATAAACTAATGTAACTATTGTCTAAGAAAAACTGGATTTTTGCACGAAAATTTGTCAAAATTGAACAAATTTACTAAAAATTTCGAATATTTTTACTATAAAACTGTGATGAAAACTACTTTATGATATAGAGGGATAATGTACGTATTAGATAACGTAAAAAATTTATGTAAAAAGGGTAGTTTCGGAAGTGATAAAGACTATTGTTTAGTTAAAATGTTAAGTTTTTACAGAATTTTCATATATTTTACTGATAAAAAGAAATTTTACATATATCAAATTAGATAATTTTTATTAGGTAACGTGCGGAAGGTGGTTTCTAATCGATATAAAAAATTTTGGAACAAAAGCTCGAAGGAATCTACGTTAATTTTCAAAATTTTGTATATGTCTAATATTCGATATCTCACCGCTAAGGTAGACTCGGTGTGGAGAATATCCAAAGATGTTTAATTATTTTCGCTCTTATCGCGAGATATCTTGACAAATGTGGTGTCGTTGGATAGGTAATAAGAATAGCTATTCAACGGTATACAAACGAGAAGAATCGGATAAACTAATGTAACTATTGTCTAAGAAAAACTGGATTTTTGCACGAAAATTTGTCAAAATTGAACAAATTTACTAAAAATTTCGAATATTTTTACTATAAAACTGTGATGAAAACTACTTTATGATATAGAGGGATAATGTACGTATTAGATAACGTAAAAAATTTATGTAAAAAGGGTAGTTTCGGAAGTGATAAAGACTATTGTTTAGTTAAAATGTTAAGTTTTTACAGAATTTTCATATATTTTACTGATAAAAAGAAATTTTACATATATCAAATTAGATAATTTTTATTAGGTAACGTGCGGAAGGTGGTTTCTAATCGATATAAAAAATTTTGGAACAAAAGCTCGAAGGAATCTACGTTAATTTTCAAAATTTTGTATATGTCTAATATTCGATATCTCACCGCTAAGGTAGACTCGGTGTGGAGAATATCCAAAGATGTTTAATTATTTTCGCTCTTATCGCGAGATATCTTGACAAATGTGGTGTCGTTGGATAGGTAATAAGAATAGCTATTCAACGGTATACAAACGAGAAGAATCGGATAAACTAATGTAACTATTGTCTAAGAAAAACTGGATTTTTGCACGAAAATTTGTCAAAATTGAACAAATTTACTAAAAATTTCGAATATTTTTACTATAAAACTGTGATGAAAACTACTTTATGATATAGAGGGATAATGTACGTATTAGATAACGTAAAAAATTTATGTAAAAAGGGTAGTTTCGGAAGTGATAAAGACTATTGTTTAGTTAAAATGTTAAGTTTTTACAGAATTTTCATATATTTTACTGATAAAAAGAAATTTTACATATATCAAATTAGATAATTTTTATTAGGTAACGTGCGGAAGGTGGTTTCTAATCGATATAAAAAATTTTGGAACAAAAGCTCGAAGGAATCTACGTTAATTTTCAAAATTTTGTATATGTCTAATATTCGATATCTCACCGCTAAGGTAGACTCGGTGTGGAGAATATCCAAAGATGTTTAATTATTTTCGCTCTTATCGCGAGATATCTTGACAAATGTGGTGTCGTTGGATAGGTAATAAGAATAGCTATTCAACGGTATACAAACGAGAAGAATCGGATAAACTAATGTAACTATTGTCTAAGAAAAACTGGATTTTTGCACGAAAATTTGTCAAAATTGAACAAATTTACTAAAAATTTCGAATATTTTTACTATAAAACTGTGATGAAAACTACTTTATGATATAGAGGGATAATGTACGTATTAGATAACGTAAAAAATTTATGTAAAAAGGGTAGTTTCGGAAGTGATAAAGACTATTGTTTAGTTAAAATGTTAAGTTTTTACAGAATTTTCATATATTTTACTGATAAAAAGAAATTTTACATATATCAAATTAGATAATTTTTATTAGGTAACGTGCGGAAGGTGGTTTCTAATCGATATAAAAAATTTTGGAACAAAAGCTCGAAGGAATCTACGTTAATTTTCAAAATTTTGTATATGTCTAATATTCGATATCTCACCGCTAAGGTAGACTCGGTGTGGAGAATATCCAAAGATGTTTAATTATTTTCGCTCTTATCGCGAGATATCTTGACAAATGTGGTGTCGTTGGATAGGTAATAAGAATAGCTATTCAACGGTATACAAACGAGAAGAATCGGATAAACTAATGTAACTATTGTCTAAGAAAAACTGGATTTTTGCACGAAAATTTGTCAAAATTGAACAAATTTACTAAAAATTTCGAATATTTTTACTATAAAACTGTGATGAAAACTACTTTATGATATAGAGGGATAATGTACGTATTAGATAACGTAAAAAATTTATGTAAAAAGGGTAGTTTCGGAAGTGATAAAGACTATTGTTTAGTTAAAATGTTAAGTTTTTACAGAATTTTCATATATTTTACTGATAAAAAGAAATTTTACATATATCAAATTAGATAATTTTTATTAGGTAACGTGCGGAAGGTGGTTTCTAATCGATATAAAAAATTTTGGAACAAAAGCTCGAAGGAATCTACGTTAATTTTCAAAATTTTGTATATGTCTAATATTCGATATCTCACCGCTAAGGTAGACTCGGTGTGGAGAATATCCAAAGATGTTTAATTATTTTCGCTCTTATCGCGAGATATCTTGACAAATGTGGTGTCGTTGGATAGGTAATAAGAATAGCTATTCAACGGTATACAAACGAGAAGAATCGGATAAACTAATGTAACTATTGTCTAAGAAAAACTGGATTTTTGCACGAAAATTTGTCAAAATTGAACAAATTTACTAAAAATTTCGAATATTTTTACTATAAAACTGTGATGAAAACTACTTTATGATATAGAGGGATAATGTACGTATTAGATAACGTAAAAAATTTATGTAAAAAGGGTAGTTTCGGAAGTGATAAAGACTATTGTTTAGTTAAAATGTTAAGTTTTTACAGAATTTTCATATATTTTACTGATAAAAAGAAATTTTACATATATCAAATTAGATAATTTTTATTAGGTAACGTGCGGAAGGTGGTTTCTAATCGATATAAAAAATTTTGGAACAAAAGCTCGAAGGAATCTACGTTAATTTTCAAAATTTTGTATATGTCTAATATTCGATATCTCACCGCTAAGGTAGACTCGGTGTGGAGAATATCCAAAGATGTTTAATTATTTTCGCTCTTATCGCGAGATATCTTGACAAATGTGGTGTCGTTGGATAGGTAATAAGAATAGCTATTCAACGGTATACAAACGAGAAGAATCGGATAAACTAATGTAACTATTGTCTAAGAAAAACTGGATTTTTGCACGAAAATTTGTCAAAATTGAACAAATTTACTAAAAATTTCGAATATTTTTACTATAAAACTGTGATGAAAACTACTTTATGATATAGAGGGATAATGTACGTATTAGATAACGTAAAAAATTTATGTAAAAAGGGTAGTTTCGGAAGTGATAAAGACTATTGTTTAGTTAAAATGTTAAGTTTTTACAGAATTTTCATATATTTTACTGATAAAAAGAAATTTTACATATATCAAATTAGATAATTTTTATTAGGTAACGTGCGGAAGGTGGTTTCTAATCGATATAAAAAATTTTGGAACAAAAGCTCGAAGGAATCTACGTTAATTTTCAAAATTTTGTATATGTCTAATATTCGATATCTCACCGCTAAGGTAGACTCGGTGTGGAGAATATCCAAAGATGTTTAATTATTTTCGCTCTTATCGCGAGATATCTTGACAAATGTGGTGTCGTTGGATAGGTAATAAGAATAGCTATTCAACGGTATACAAACGAGAAGAATCGGATAAACTAATGTAACTATTGTCTAAGAAAAACTGGATTTTTGCACGAAAATTTGTCAAAATTGAACAAATTTACTAAAAATTTCGAATATTTTTACTATAAAACTGTGATGAAAACTACTTTATGATATAGAGGGATAATGTACGTATTAGATAACGTAAAAAATTTATGTAAAAAGGGTAGTTTCGGAAGTGATAAAGACTATTGTTTAGTTAAAATGTTAAGTTTTTACAGAATTTTCATATATTTTACTGATAAAAAGAAATTTTACATATATCAAATTAGATAATTTTTATTAGGTAACGTGCGGAAGGTGGTTTCTAATCGATATAAAAAATTTTGGAACAAAAGCTCGAAGGAATCTACGTTAATTTTCAAAATTTTGTATATGTCTAATATTCGATATCTCACCGCTAAGGTAGACTCGGTGTGGAGAATATCCAAAGATGTTTAATTATTTTCGCTCTTATCGCGAGATATCTTGACAAATGTGGTGTCGTTGGATAGGTAATAAGAATAGCTATTCAACGGTATACAAACGAGAAGAATCGGATAAACTAATGTAACTATTGTCTAAGAAAAACTGGATTTTTGCACGAAAATTTGTCAAAATTGAACAAATTTACTAAAAATTTCGAATATTTTTACTATAAAACTGTGATGAAAACTACTTTATGATATAGAGGGATAATGTACGTATTAGATAACGTAAAAAATTTATGTAAAAAGGGTAGTTTCGGAAGTGATAAAGACTATTGTTTAGTTAAAATGTTAAGTTTTTTACAGAATTTTCATATATTTTACTGATAAAAAGAAATTTTACATATATCAAATTAGATAATTTTTATTAGGTAACGTGCGGAAGGTGGTTTCTAATCGATATAAAAAATTTTGGAACAAAAGCTCGAAGGAATCTACGTTAATTTTCAAAATTTTGTATATGTCTAATATTCGATATCTCACCGCTAAGGTAGACTCGGTGTGGAGAATATCCAAAGATGTTTAATTATTTTCGCTCTTATCGCGAGATATCTTGACAAATGTGGTGTCGTTGGATAGGTAATAAGAATAGCTATTCAACGGTATACAAACGAGAAGAATCGGATAAACTAATGTAACTATTGTCTAAGAAAAACTGGATTTTTGCACGAAAATTTGTCAAAATTGAACAAATTTACTAAAAATTTCGAATATTTTTACTATAAAACTGTGATGAAAACTACTTTATGATATAGAGGGATAATGTACGTATTAGATAACGTAAAAAATTTATGTAAAAAGGGTAGTTTCGGAAGTGATAAAGACTATTGTTTAGTTAAAATGTTAAGTTTTTACAGAATTTTCATATATTTTACTGATAAAAAGAAATTTTACATATATCAAATTAGATAATTTTTATTAGGTAACGTGCGGAAGGTGGTTTCTAATCGATATAAAAAATTTTGGAACAAAAGCTCGAAGGAATCTACGTTAATTTTCAAAATTTTGTATATGTCTAATATTCGATATCTCACCGCTAAGGTAGACTCGGTGTGGAGAATATCCAAAGATGTTTAATTATTTTCGCTCTTATCGCGAGATATCTTGACAAATGTGGTGTCGTTGGATAGGTAATAAGAATAGCTATTCAACGGTATACAAACGAGAAGAATCGGATAAACTAATGTAACTATTGTCTAAGAAAAACTGGATTTTTGCACGAAAATTTGTCAAAATTGAACAAATTTACTAAAAATTTCGAATATTTTTACTATAAAACTGTGATGAAAACTACTTTATGATATAGAGGGATAATGTACGTATTAGATAACGTAAAAAATTTATGTAAAAAGGGTAGTTTCGGAAGTGATAAAGACTATTGTTTAGTTAAAATGTTAAGTTTTTACAGAATTTTCATATATTTTACTGATAAAAAGAAATTTTACATATATCAAATTAGATAATTTTTATTAGGTAACGTGCGGAAGGTGGTTTCTAATCGATATAAAAAATTTTGGAACAAAAGCTCGAAGGAATCTACGTTAATTTTCAAAATTTTGTATATGTCTAATATTCGATATCTCACCGCTAAGGTAGACTCGGTGTGGAGAATATCCAAAGATGTTTAATTATTTTCGCTCTTATCGCGAGATATCTTGACAAATGTGGTGTCGTTGGATAGGTAATAAGAATAGCTATTCAACGGTATACAAACGAGAAGAATCGGATAAACTAATGTAACTATTGTCTAAGAAAAACTGGATTTTTGCACGAAAATTTGTCAAAATTGAACAAATTTACTAAAAATTTCGAATATTTTTACTATAAAACTGTGATGAAAACTACTTTATGATATAGAGGGATAATGTACGTATTAGATAACGTAAAAAATTTATGTAAAAAGGGTAGTTTCGGAAGTGATAAAGACTATTGTTTAGTTAAAATGTTAAGTTTTTACAGAATTTTCATATATTTTACTGATAAAAAGAAATTTTACATATATCAAATTAGATAATTTTTATTAGGTAACGTGCGGAAGGTGGTTTCTAATCGATATAAAAAATTTTGGAACAAAAGCTCGAAGGAATCTACGTTAATTTTCAAAATTTTGTATATGTCTAATATTCGATATCTCACCGCTAAGGTAGACTCGGTGTGGAGAATATCCAAAGATGTTTAATTATTTTCGCTCTTATCGCGAGATATCTTGACAAATGTGGTGTCGTTGGATAGGTAATAAGAATAGCTATTCAACGGTATACAAACGAGAAGAATCGGAAAAACTAATGTAACTATTGTCTAAGAAAAACTGGATTTTTGCACGAAAATTTGTCAAAATTGAACAAATTTACTAAAAATTTCGAATATTTTTACTATAAAACTGTGATGAAAACTACTTTATGATATAGAGGGATAATGTACGTATTAGATAACGTAAAAAATTTATGTAAAAAGGGTAGTTTCGGAAGTGATAAAGGACTATTGTTTAGTTAAAATGTTAAGTTTTTACAGAATTTTCATATATTTTACTGATAAAAAGAAATTTACATATATCAAATTAGATAATTTTTATTAGGTAACGTGCGGAAGGTGGTTTCTAATCGATATAAAAAATTTTGGAACAAAAGCTCGAAGGAATCTACGTTAATTTTCAAAATTTTGTATATGTCTAATATTCGATATCTCACCGCTAAGGTAGACTCGGTGTGGAGAATATCCAAAGATGTTTAATTATTTTCGCTCTTATCGCGAGATATCTTGACAAATGTGGTGTCGTTGGATAGGTAATAAGAATAGCTATTCAACGGTATACAAACGAGAAGAATCGGATAAACTAATGTAACTATTGTCTAAGAAAAACTGGATTTTTGCACGAAAATTTGTCAAAATTGAACAAATTTACTAAAAATTTCGAATATTTTTACTATAAAACTGTGATGAAAACTACTTTATGATATAGAGGGATAATGTACGTATTAGATAACGTAAAAAATTTATGTAAAAAGGGTAGTTTCGGAAGTGATAAAGACTATTGTTTAGTTAAAATGTTAAGTTTTTACAGAATTTTCATATATTTTACTGATAAAAAGAAATTTTACATATATCAAATTAGATAATTTTTATTAGGTAACGTGCGGAAGGTGGTTTCTAATCGATATAAAAAATTTTGGAACAAAAGCTCGAAGGAATCTACGTTAATTTTCAAAATTTTGTATATGTCTAATATTCGATATCTCACCGCTAAGGTAGACTCGGTGTGGAGAATATCCAAAGATGTTTAATTATTTTCGCTCTTATCGCGAGATATCTTGACAAATGTGGTGTCGTTGGATAGGTAATAAGAATAGCTATTCAACGGTATACAAACGAGAAGAATCGGATAAACTAATGTAACTATTGTCTAAGAAAAACTGGATTTTTGCACGAAAATTTGTCAAAATTGAACAAATTTACTAAAAATTTCGAATATTTTTACTATAAAACTGTGATGAAAACTACTTTATGATATAGAGGGATAATGTACGTATTAGATAACGTAAAAAATTTATGTAAAAAGGGTAGTTTCGGAAGTGATAAAGACTATTGTTTAGTTAAAATGTTAAGTTTTTACAGAATTTTCATATATTTTACTGATAAAAAGAAATTTTACATATATCAAATTAGATAATTTTTATTAGGTAACGTGCGGAAGGTGGTTTCTAATCGATATAAAAAATTTTGGAACAAAAGCTCGAAGGAATCTACGTTAATTTTCAAAATTTTGTATATGTCTAATATTCGATATCTCACCGCTAAGGTAGACTCGGTGTGGAGAATATCCAAAGATGTTTAATTATTTTCGCTCTTATCGCGAGATATCTTGACAAATGTGGTGTCGTTGGATAGGTAATAAGAATAGCTATTCAACGGTATACAAACGAGAAGAATCGGATAAACTAATGTAACTATTGTCTAAGAAAAACTGGATTTTTGCACGAAAATTTGTCAAAATTGAACAAATTTACTAAAAATTTCGAATATTTTTACTATAAAACTGTGATGAAAACTACTTTATGATATAGAGGGATAATGTACGTATTAGATAACGTAAAAAATTTATGTAAAAAGGGTAGTTTCGGAAGTGATAAAGACTATTGTTTAGTTAAAATGTTAAGTTTTTACAGAATTTTCATATATTTTACTGATAAAAAGAAATTTTACATATATCAAATTAGATAATTTTTATTAGGTAACGTGCGGAAGGTGGTTTCTAATCGATATAAAAAATTTTGGAACAAAAGCTCGAAGGAATCTACGTTAATTTTCAAAATTTTGTATATGTCTAATATTCGATATCTCACCGCTAAGGTAGACTCGGTGTGGAGAATATCCAAAGATGTTTAATTATTTTCGCTCTTATCGCGAGATATCTTGACAAATGTGGTGTCGTTGGATAGGTAATAAGAATAGCTATTCAACGGTATACAAACGAGAAGAATCGGATAAACTAATGTAACTATTGTCTAAGAAAAACTGGATTTTTGCACGAAAATTTGTCAAAATTGAACAAATTTACTAAAAATTTCGAATATTTTTACTATAAAACTGTGATGAAAACTACTTTATGATATAGAGGGATAATGTACGTATTAGATAACGTAAAAAATTTATGTAAAAAGGGTAGTTTCGGAAGTGATAAAGACTATTGTTTAGTTAAAATGTTAAGTTTTTACAGAATTTTCATATATTTTACTGATAAAAAGAAATTTTACATATATCAAATTAGATAATTTTTATTAGGTAACGTGCGGAAGGTGGTTTCTAATCGATATAAAAAATTTTGGAACAAAAGCTCGAAGGAATCTACGTTAATTTTCAAAATTTTGTATATGTCTAATATTCGATATCTCACCGCTAAGGTAGACTCGGTGTGGAGAATATCCAAAGATGTTTAATTATTTTCGCTCTTATCGCGAGATATCTTGACAAATGTGGTGTCGTTGGATAGGTAATAAGAATAGCTATTCAACGGTATACAAACGAGAAGAATCGGATAAACTAATGTAACTATTGTCTAAGAAAAACTGGATTTTTGCACGAAAATTTGTCAAAATTGAACAAATTTACTAAAAATTTCGAATATTTTTACTATAAAACTGTGATGAAAACTACTTTATGATATAGAGGGATAATGTACGTATTAGATAACGTAAAAAATTTATGTAAAAAGGGTAGTTTCGGAAGTGATAAAGACTATTGTTTAGTTAAAATGTTAAGTTTTTACAGAATTTTCATATATTTTACTGATAAAAAGAAATTTTACATATATCAAATTAGATAATTTTTATTAGGTAACGTGCGGAAGGTGGTTTCTAATCGATATAAAAAATTTTGGAACAAAAGCTCGAAGGAATCTACGTTAATTTTCAAAATTTTGTATATGTCTAATATTCGATATCTCACCGCTAAGGTAGACTCGGTGTGGAGAATATCCAAAGATGTTTAATTATTTTCGCTCTTATCGCGAGATATCTTGACAAATGTGGTGTCGTTGGATAGGTAATAAGAATAGCTATTCAACGGTATACAAACGAGAAGAATCGGATAAACTAATGTAACTATTGTCTAAGAAAAACTGGATTTTTGCACGAAAATTTGTCAAAATTGAACAAATTTACTAAAAATTTCGAATATTTTTACTATAAAACTGTGATGAAAACTACTTTATGATATAGAGGGATAATGTACGTATTAGATAACGTAAAAAATTTATGTAAAAAGGGTAGTTTCGGAAGTGATAAAGACTATTGTTTAGTTAAAATGTTAAGTTTTTACAGAATTTTCATATATTTTACTGATAAAAAGAAATTTTACATATATCAAATTAGATAATTTTTATTAGGTAACGTGCGGAAGGTGGTTTCTAATCGATATAAAAAATTTTGGAACAAAAGCTCGAAGGAATCTACGTTAATTTTCAAAATTTTGTATATGTCTAATATTCGATATCTCACCGCTAAGGTAGACTCGGTGTGGAGAATATCCAAAGATGTTTAATTATTTTCGCTCTTATCGCGAGATATCTTGACAAATGTGGTGTCGTTGGATAGGTAATAAGAATAGCTATTCAACGGTATACAAACGAGAAGAATCGGATAAACTAATGTAACTATTGTCTAAGAAAAACTGGATTTTTGCACGAAAATTTGTCAAAATTGAACAAATTTACTAAAAATTTCGAATATTTTTACTATAAAACTGTGATGAAAACTACTTTATGATATAGAGGGATAATGTACGTATTAGATAACGTAAAAAATTTATGTAAAAAGGGTAGTTTCGGAAGTGATAAAGACTATTGTTTAGTTAAAATGTTAAGTTTTTACAGAATTTTCATATATTTTACTGATAAAAAGAAATTTTACATATATCAAATTAGATAATTTTTATTAGGTAACGTGCGGAAGGTGGTTTCTAATCGATATAAAAAATTTTGGAACAAAAGCTCGAAGGAATCTACGTTAATTTTCAAAATTTTGTATAGTCTAATATTCGATATCTCACCGCTAAGGTAGACTCGGTGTGGAGAATATCCAAAGATGTTTAATTATTTTCGCTCTTATCGCGAGATATCTTGACAAATGTGGTGTCGTTGGATAGGTAATAAGAATAGCTATTCAACGGTATACAAACGAGAAGAATCGGATAAACTAATGTAACTATTGTCTAAGAAAAACTGGATTTTTGCACGAAAATTTGTCAAAATTGAACAAATTTACTAAAAATTTCGAATATTTTTACTATAAAACTGTGATGAAAACTACTTTATGATATAGAGGGATAATGTACGTATTAGATAACGTAAAAAATTTATGTAAAAAGGGTAGTTTCGGAAGTGATAAAGACTATTGTTTAGTTAAAATGTTAAGTTTTTACAGAATTTTCATATATTTTACTGATAAAAAGAAATTTTACATATATCAAATTAGATAATTTTTATTAGGTAACGTGCGGAAGGTGGTTTCTAATCGATATAAAAAATTTTGGAACAAAAGCTCGAAGGAATCTACGTTAATTTTCAAAATTTTGTATATGTCTAATATTCGATATCTCACCGCTAAGGTAGACTCGGTGTGGAGAATATCCAAAGATGTTTAATTATTTTCGCTCTTATCGCGAGATATCTTGACAAATGTGGTGTCGTTGGATAGGTAATAAGAATAGCTATTCAACGGTATACAAACGAGAAGAATCGGATAAACTAATGTAACTATTGTCTAAGAAAAACTGGATTTTTGCACGAAAATTTGTCAAAATTGAACAAATTTACTAAAAATTTCGAATATTTTTACTATAAAACTGTGATGAAAACTACTTTATGATATAGAGGGATAATGTACGTATTAGATAACGTAAAAAATTTATGTAAAAAGGGTAGTTTCGGAAGTGATAAAGACTATTGTTTAGTTAAAATGTTAAGTTTTTACAGAATTTTCATATATTTTACTGATAAAAAGAAATTTTACATATATCAAATTAGATAATTTTTATTAGGTAACGTGCGGAAGGTGGTTTCTAATCGATATAAAAAATTTTGGAACAAAAGCTCGAAGGAATCTACGTTAATTTTCAAAATTTTGTATATGTCTAATATTCGATATCTCACCGCTAAGGTAGACTCGGTGTGGAGAATATCCAAAGATGTTTAATTATTTTCGCTCTTATCGCGAGATATCTTGACAAATGTGGTGTCGTTGGATAGGTAATAAGAATAGCTATTCAACGGTATACAAACGAGAAGAATCGGATAAACTAATGTAACTATTGTCTAAGAAAAACTGGATTTTTGCACGAAAATTTGTCAAAATTGAACAAATTTACTAAAAATTTCGAATATTTTTACTATAAAACTGTGATGAAAACTACTTTATGATATAGAGGGATAATGTACGTATTAGATAACGTAAAAAATTTATGTAAAAAGGGTAGTTTCGGAAGTGATAAAGACTATTGTTTAGTTAAAAATGTTAAGTTTTTACAGAATTTTCATATATTTTACTGATAAAAAGAAATTTTACATATATCAAATTAGATAATTTTTATTAGGTAACGTGCGGAAGGTGGTTTCTAATCGATATAAAAAATTTTGGAACAAAAGCTCGAAGGAATCTACGTTAATTTTCAAAATTTTGTATATGTCTAATATTCGATATCTCACCGCTAAGGTAGACTCGGTGTGGAGAATATCCAAAGATGTTTAATTATTTTCGCTCTTATCGCGAGATATCTTGACAAATGTGGTGTCGTTGGATAGGTAATAAGAATAGCTATTCAACGGTATACAAACGAGAAGAATCGGATAAACTAATGTAACTATTGTCTAAGAAAAAACTGGATTTTTGCACGAAAATTTGTCAAAATTGAACAAATTTACTAAAAATTTCGAATATTTTTACTATAAAACTGTGATGAAAACTACTTTAATATAGAGGGATAATGTACGTATTAGATAACGTAAAAAATTTATGTAAAAAGGGTAGTTTCGGAAGTGATAAAGACTATTGTTTAGTTAAAATGTTAAGTTTTTACAGAATTTTCATATATTTTACTGATAAAAAGAAATTTTACATATATCAAATTAGATAATTTTTATTAGGTAACGTGCGGAAGGTGGTTTCTAATCGATATAAAAAATTTTGGAACAAAAGCTCGAAGGAATCTACGTTAATTTTCAAAATTTTGTATATGTCTAATATTCGATATCTCACCGCTAAGGTAGACTCGGTGTGGAGAATATCCAAAGATGTTTAATTATTTTCGCTCTTATCGCGAGATATCTTGACAAATGTGGTGTCGTTGGATAGGTAATAAGAATAGCTATTCAACGGTATACAAACGAGAAGAATCGGATAAACTAATGTAACTATTGTCTAAGAAAAACTGGATTTTTGCACGAAAATTTGTCAAAATTGAACAAATTTACTAAAAATTTCGAATATTTTTACTATAAAACTGTGATGAAAACTACTTTATGATATAGAGGGATAATGTACGTATTAGATAACGTAAAAAATTTATGTAAAAAGGGTAGTTTCGGAAGTGATAAAGACTATTGTTTAGTTAAAATGTTAAGTTTTTACAGAATTTTCATATATTTTACTGATAAAAAGAAATTTTACATATATCAAATTAGATAATTTTTATTAGGTAACGTGCGGAAGGTGGTTTCTAATCGATATAAAAAATTTTGGAACAAAAGCTCGAAGGAATCTACGTTAATTTTCAAAATTTTGTATATGTCTAATATTCGATATCTCACCGCTAAGGTAGACTCGGTGTGGAGAATATCCAAAGATGTTTAATTATTTTCGCTCTTATCGCGAGATATCTTGACAAATGTGGTGTCGTTGGATAGGTAATAAGAATAGCTATTCAACGGTATACAAACGAGAAGAATCGGATAAACTAATGTAACTATTGTCTAAGAAAAACTGGATTTTTGCACGAAAATTTGTCAAAATTGAACAAATTTACTAAAAATTTCGAATATTTTTACTATAAAACTGTGATGAAAACTACTTTATGATATAGAGGGATAATGTACGTATTAGATAACGTAAAAAATTTATGTAAAAAGGGTAGTTTCGGAAGTGATAAAGACTATTGTTTAGTTAAAATGTTAAGTTTTTACAGAATTTTCATATATTTTACTGATAAAAAGAAATTTTACATATATCAAATTAGATAATTTTTATTAGGTAACGTGCGGAAGGTGGTTTCTAATCGATATAAAAAATTTTGGAACAAAAGCTCGAAGGAATCTACGTTAATTTTCAAAATTTTGTATATGTCTAATATTCGATATCTCACCGCTAAGGTAGACTCGGTGTGGAGAATATCCAAAGATGTTTAATTATTTTCGCTCTTATCGCGAGATATCTTGACAAATGTGGTGTCGTTGGATAGGTAATAAGAATAGCTATTCAACGGTATACAAACGAGAAGAATCGGATAAACTAATGTAACTATTGTCTAAGAAAAACTGGATTTTTGCACGAAAATTTGTCAAAATTGAACAAATTTACTAAAAATTTCGAATATTTTTACTATAAAACTGTGATGAAAACTACTTTATGATATAGAGGGATAATGTACGTATTAGATAACGTAAAAAATTTATGTAAAAAGGGTAGTTTCGGAAGTGATAAAGACTATTGTTTAGTTAAAATGTTAAGTTTTTACAGAATTTTCATATATTTTACTGATAAAAAGAAATTTTACATATATCAAATTAGATAATTTTTATTAGGTAACGTGCGGAAGGTGGTTTCTAATCGATATAAAAAATTTTGGAACAAAAGCTCGAAGGAATCTACGTTAATTTTCAAAATTTTGTATATGTCTAATATTCGATATCTCACCGCTAAGGTAGACTCGGTGTGGAGAATATCCAAAGATGTTTAATTATTTTCGCTCTTATCGCGAGATATCTTGACAAATGTGGTGTCGTTGGATAGGTAATAAGAATAGCTATTCAACGGTATACAAACGAGAAGAATCGGATAAACTAATGTAACTATTGTCTAAGAAAAACTGGATTTTTGCACGAAAATTTGTCAAAATTGAACAAATTTACTAAAAATTTCGAATATTTTTACTATAAAACTGTGATGAAAACTACTTTATGATATAGAGGGATAATGTACGTATTAGATAACGTAAAAAATTTATGTAAAAAGGGTAGTTTCGGAAGTGATAAAGACTATTGTTTAGTTAAAATGTTAAGTTTTTACAGAATTTTCATATATTTTACTGATAAAAAGAAATTTTACATATATCAAATTAGATAATTTTTATTAGGTAACGTGCGGAAGGTGGTTTCTAATCGATATAAAAAATTTTGGAACAAAAGCTCGAAGGAATCTACGTTAATTTTCAAAATTTTGTATATGTCTAATATTCGATATCTCACCGCTAAGGTAGACTCGGTGTGGAGAATATCCAAAGATGTTTAATTATTTTCGCTCTTATCGCGAGATATCTTGACAAATGTGGTGTCGTTGGATAGGTAATAAGAATAGCTATTCAACGGTATACAAACGAGAAGAATCGGATAAACTAATGTAACTATTGTCTAAGAAAAACTGGATTTTTGCACGAAAATTTGTCAAAATTGAACAAATTTACTAAAAATTTCGAATATTTTTACTATAAAACTGTGATGAAAACTACTTTATGATATAGAGGGATAATGTACGTATTAGATAACGTAAAAAATTTATGTAAAAAGGGTAGTTTCGGAAGTGATAAAGACTATTGTTTAGTTAAAATGTTAAGTTTTTACAGAATTTTCATATATTTTACTGATAAAAAGAAATTTTACATATATCAAATTAGATAATTTTTATTAGGTAACGTGCGGAAGGTGGTTTCTAATCGATATAAAAAATTTTGGAACAAAAGCTCGAAGGAATCTACGTTAATTTTCAAAATTTTGTATATGTCTAATATTCGATATCTCACCGCTAAGGTAGACTCGGTGTGGAGAATATCCAAAGATGTTTAATTATTTTCGCTCTTATCGCGAGATATCTTGACAAATGTGGTGTCGTTGGATAGGTAATAAGAATAGCTATTCAACGGTATACAAACGAGAAGAATCGGATAAACTAATGTAACTATTGTCTAAGAAAAACTGGATTTTTGCACGAAAATTTGTCAAAATTGAACAAATTTACTAAAAATTTCGAATATTTTTACTATAAAACTGTGATGAAAACTACTTTATGATATAGAGGGATAATGTACGTATTAGATAACGTAAAAAATTTATGTAAAAAGGGTAGTTTCGGAAGTGATAAAGACTATTGTTTAGTTAAAATGTTAAGTTTTTACAGAATTTTCATATATTTTACTGATAAAAAGAAATTTTACATATATCAAATTAGATAATTTTTATTAGGTAACGTGCGGAAGGTGGTTTCTAATCGATATAAAAAATTTTGGAACAAAAGCTCGAAGGAATCTACGTTAATTTTCAAAATTTTGTATATGTCTAATATTCGATATCTCACCGCTAAGGTAGACTCGGTGTGGAGAATATCCAAAGATGTTTAATTATTTTCGCTCTTATCGCGAGATATCTTGACAAATGTGGTGTCGTTGGATAGGTAATAAGAATAGCTATTCAACGGTATACAAACGAGAAGAATCGGATAAACTAATGTAACTATTGTCTAAGAAAAACTGGATTTTTGCACGAAAATTTGTCAAAATTGAACAAATTTACTAAAAATTTCGAATATTTTTACTATAAAACTGTGATGAAAACTACTTTATGATATAGAGGGATAATGTACGTATTAGATAACGTAAAAAATTTATGTAAAAAGGGTAGTTTCGGAAGTGATAAAGACTATTGTTTAGTTAAAATGTTAAGTTTTTACAGAATTTTCATATATTTTACTGATAAAAAGAAATTTTACATATATCAAATTAGATAATTTTTATTAGGTAACGTGCGGAAGGTGGTTTCTAATCGATATAAAAAATTTTGGAACAAAAGCTCGAAGGAATCTACGTTAATTTTCAAAATTTTGTATATGTCTAATATTCGATATCTCACCGCTAAGGTAGACTCGGTGTGGAGAATATCCAAAGATGTTTAATTATTTTCGCTCTTATCGCGAGATATCTTGACAAATGTGGTGTCGTTGGATAGGTAATAAGAATAGCTATTCAACGGTATACAAACGAGAAGAATCGGATAAACTAATGTAACTATTGTCTAAGAAAAACTGGATTTTTGCACGAAAATTTGTCAAAATTGAACAAATTTACTAAAAATTTCGAATATTTTTACTATAAAACTGTGATGAAAACTACTTTATGATATAGAGGGATAATGTACGTATTAGATAACGTAAAAAATTTATGTAAAAAGGGTAGTTTCGGAAGTGATAAAGACTATTGTTTAGTTAAAATGTTAAGTTTTTACAGAATTTTCATATATTTTACTGATAAAAAGAAATTTTACATATATCAAATTAGATAATTTTTATTAGGTAACGTGCGGAAGGTGGTTTCTAATCGATATAAAAAATTTTGGAACAAAAGCTCGAAGGAATCTACGTTAATTTTCAAAATTTTGTATATGTCTAATATTCGATATCTCACCGCTAAGGTAGACTCGGTGTGGAGAATATCCAAAGATGTTTAATTATTTTCGCTCTTATCGCGAGATATCTTGACAAATGTGGTGTCGTTGGATAGGTAATAAGAATAGCTATTCAACGGTATACAAACGAGAAGAATCGGATAAACTAATGTAACTATTGTCTAAGAAAAACTGGATTTTTGCACGAAAATTTGTCAAAATTGAACAAATTTACTAAAAATTTCGAATATTTTTACTATAAAACTGTGATGAAAACTACTTTATGATATAGAGGGATAATGTACGTATTAGATAACGTAAAAAATTTATGTAAAAAGGGTAGTTTCGGAAGTGATAAAGACTATTGTTTAGTTAAAATGTTAAGTTTTTACAGAATTTTCATATATTTTACTGATAAAAAGAAATTTTACATATATCAAATTAGATAATTTTTATTAGGTAACGTGCGGAAGGTGGTTTCTAATCGATATAAAAAATTTTGGAACAAAAGCTCGAAGGAATCTACGTTAATTTTCAAAATTTTGTATATGTCTAATATTCGATATCTCACCGCTAAGGTAGACTCGGTGTGGAGAATATCCAAAGATGTTTAATTATTTTCGCTCTTATCGCGAGATATCTTGACAAATGTGGTGTCGTTGGATAGGTAATAAGAATAGCTATTCAACGGTATACAAACGAGAAGAATCGGATAAACTAATGTAACTATTGTCTAAGAAAAACTGGATTTTTGCACGAAAATTTGTCAAAATTGAACAAATTTACTAAAAATTTCGAATATTTTTACTATAAAACTGTGATGAAAACTACTTTATGATATAGAGGGATAATGTACGTATTAGATAACGTAAAAAATTTATGTAAAAAGGGTAGTTTCGGAAGTGATAAAGACTATTGTTTAGTTAAAATGTTAAGTTTTTACAGAATTTTCATATATTTTACTGATAAAAAGAAATTTTACATATATCAAATTAGATAATTTTTATTAGGTAACGTGCGGAAGGTGGTTTCTAATCGATATAAAAAATTTTGGAACAAAAGCTCGAAGGAATCTACGTTAATTTTCAAAATTTTGTATATGTCTAATATTCGATATCTCACCGCTAAGGTAGACTCGGTGTGGAGAATATCCAAAGATGTTTAATTATTTTCGCTCTTATCGCGAGATATCTTGACAAATGTGGTGTCGTTGGATAGGTAATAAGAATAGCTATTCAACGGTATACAAACGAGAAGAATCGGATAAACTAATGTAACTATTGTCTAAGAAAAACTGGATTTTTGCACGAAAATTTGTCAAAATTGAACAAATTTACTAAAAATTTCGAATATTTTTACTATAAAACTGTGATGAAAACTACTTTATGATATAGAGGGATAATGTACGTATTAGATAACGTAAAAAATTTATGTAAAAAGGGTAGTTTCGGAAGTGATAAAGACTATTGTTTAGTTAAAATGTTAAGTTTTTACAGAATTTTCATATATTTTACTGATAAAAAGAAATTTTACATATATCAAATTAGATAATTTTTATTAGGTAACGTGCGGAAGGTGGTTTCTAATCGATATAAAAAATTTTGGAACAAAAGCTCGAAGGAATCTACGTTAATTTTCAAAATTTTGTATATGTCTAATATTCGATATCTCACCGCTAAGGTAGACTCGGTGTGGAGAATATCCAAAGATGTTTAATTATTTTCGCTCTTATCGCGAGATATCTTGACAAATGTGGTGTCGTTGGATAGGTAATAAGAATAGCTATTCAACGGTATACAAACGAGAAGAATCGGATAAACTAATGTAACTATTGTCTAAGAAAAACTGGATTTTTGCACGAAAATTTGTCAAAATTGAACAAATTTACTAAAAATTTCGAATATTTTTACTATAAAACTGTGATGAAAACTACTTTATGATATAGAGGGATAATGTACGTATTAGATAACGTAAAAAATTTATGTAAAAAGGGTAGTTTCGGAAGTGATAAAGACTATTGTTTAGTTAAAATGTTAAGTTTTTACAGAATTTTCATATATTTTACTGATAAAAAGAAATTTTACATATATCAAATTAGATAATTTTTATTAGGTAACGTGCGGAAGGTGGTTTCTAATCGATATAAAAAATTTTGGAACAAAAGCTCGAAGGAATCTACGTTAATTTTCAAAATTTTGTATATGTCTAATATTCGATATCTCACCGCTAAGGTAGACTCGGTGTGGAGAATATCCAAAGATGTTTAATTATTTTCGCTCTTATCGCGAGATATCTTGACAAATGTGGTGTCGTTGGATAGGTAATAAGAATAGCTATTCAACGGTATACAAACGAGAAGAATCGGATAAACTAATGTAACTATTGTCTAAGAAAAACTGGATTTTTGCACGAAAATTTGTCAAAATTGAACAAATTTACTAAAAATTTCGAATATTTTTACTATAAAACTGTGATGAAAACTACTTTATGATATAGAGGGATAATGTACGTATTAGATAACGTAAAAAATTTATGTAAAAAGGGTAGTTTCGGAAGTGATAAAGACTA